>JALXJV020000017.1:21184372-21476872 GCA_024633595.2 Lepomis macrochirus | reverse complement strand
CTTTCAGTCACCTGTGTTTGGGCTGGAAATAGGACTCATGGTTTATGGTTAGGAAGCTCAGGGGAGTGGTTACACGCTAGTCTGTTTAAATGCTGCAGATAACCAAGTAAGCTGAGGTATTTATTAAATGTAAAGTATTTGGTTTTAAACTTTACTGGTTGAATGAAAAATGTAATTTATCCTCACTTACAGGTCAGGAAGTGGAAGATGCTGGCTCGGCATCATGGCGACAGCACAGGCAAGCAGAAGGATGCAGAGTCAGATGTGCACCAGGGGTGTTGTCAGTCCTGGGGGATCCACGCCTCGCCCCTCCTGGCCAGCCCTGTCATGCTGGAGTGCTCCATCTGCAGTGGGCCCTACATCAGCTACACTCTGGAGGAAACCTGGCAGCCACGTCAACGCACACAGGCAAGTTCATTCTGCTTACAACTAATTAAATTACAGGTACCAATAATAATTTATTGCGGTAATCAGTAGATCCCACAGCAGGGGACTTCCAGGTGTCTTTGATGGGGGATTCCATAAATTCTCCAGATAATTAATATTATTAAATGGTAACATTTAGCAATGTACAATAAAATATTGTTTTCAATCTGTTTCCTCTGTTGGTTAATTACATGATAACAACTTCTGGGGGTTAGCTAAAAAATGAAAATACTTCTTCTAGGAAAACTTGTTTAAGACTAGGACTTTGTTAAATAAATTAGTTAGGATTGGAAACACTCCCATGAAGGTAGGCCAGAAAAGGTTGCATAGCATATATAAAGCACCTGAAGTTTGCGGATGACAGCACCCTCAATGGGCTCATTTCTGGTGGGGATGAGTCTGCCTACTGGTGGGAGAATGACCATCTGGTGACCTCGTGCAGCCATAACTGGAGTTCAACGCTCTGAAGACAGTGGAGATGGTCATGGATTTTAGAAAGGGCACAGTCCCACCCTCCCACATGATTCTGTGTGACTCCCCAGTCGCCACTGTTGACTCCTTCTGCTTCCTGGGCAGCAAAAACAGCTTCTTCCCATCTGTAGCTAGCCTGTTTTTTGAATTTCCTATGTGTTTTGGTGCATAAAAACCAAGGGATCCACTCAGAGCAAACTTACTCAGTTCTTTGATGGTAAAAAGCAATCCATCTCAAGCCCTTTCACTATTAAATTTTGTTTTAACTTATGACTAACAGTCAGTTCATACAAGCCTCTACCTCTCCTTGACCCTTACACAGAAGAAAACAATTCCTCCCCCTCTCTGCCTTTGCCTCTGCATGAACAACCCAAACTTTCTGTCATCTTTTGGAAACATGAATCTGTGATAAAATATTAATGAGCAGAAAGTCTAGATTCACTGTCACTATGGATACAACTCCATCAGATCTCTGTGCTGTCTCAATAAACAACCCAAGGAAAAAGAGAGAAAGAGCCCAAGGAAAAGAGACAAAACGGGCGTGAATGGTAAAGTTGACTGCAGAGAGATGTTGACAGTATGAGAGGATATGAACAGCAAGCAACATGTGGATATACTCCGATGCGTGTGTGTGTGTGTGTGTGTGTGTGTGTGTGTGTGTGTGTGTGTGTGTGTATGAGAGCAAAATAGAGAGGAAGCGATGGATAGACAAGGCTGCTGACAGAGAATGTCATCTGTTATGTAAAGATGAAATGACCAGCATGGTAGGCAGAATCGTCGCCTCTGAATGAATAAACAAACTGATGAGATTGTCTCTCTCTCTCATACACACACACACTCAAGCCTGAGCTTGTCTCGTTCTCAGAAAACACTCATGGGAGAATACTGAGAGCTGCAATAAGTTTTCAGAGCTGCAGCACGGAATAGCAAACTAGACTAAGACTCTATTTAACAGAAACACTTGAAAAGTCAATGACTGACAGCAACGGCAAAAGCAAATATCTGACACAACAGTGCAGTTTCATGGGAATGTCCTGAGACGCGGATGCTGCTGGCCCTGTGACAGCTGCCAAATAGGCCTATACTGTTACTGTATGTGGACAGAAAAAGTGGGACAGACTTGAGCAGTTGCTATTGAGACCATTGTACATGTGTACGTTTGTGTACATTCACGAGTGTTTGCTTGAGCATTTCTGAACTGCATTAACTTTTATAATCAAATGTGGTAAGTCAAACACCAACACACACAAAAACACATTAACCTCACTCCAATGCAAGTGCTTTAGTTAAGGGCAATTTTGAGGTACTTGTACTTTACATAAGTATTTCCATTTTGTGGAACTTCTACTCCACATGTCAGAGGAAAATTTTACATTTTTTGGATAGCTTGCGTTACTTTTCAGATTAAGGTTTTACATTAAACAACATATGAAAAGCATATTAAATTAAATGCTTTGTTGAAGATTATACCAGTGGTTCCCAACCTTCATGGCTTGTGGCATCTTACAAAAACACAGTGTTTAGTCGGTGCCCCTTGTCTATAAATTTATTAGCAGTTCCACCAAAGAGACATTTCCGCCCTCAGGCGCTCACATGGTTTCATTGAAATAATGGTTCGGGGTCCAAACTATCCAATGTTTACCAAAAAATCATTAGGTTTAATTATTAAATTAGGGGGTGTGTGGGGGGGTATTCAAAATTTTGTTGCAGAACATTGTTTTTTTCCTACACTATTCATTATCTCACGACCACCGAGATTAATCTTGTGACCTCTAAAGGAGGCCCAACCCTTACGTTGGAAATCATAATACTGATAGTGACATTTTTCTACTACTTTTTAAATTTTAGTAGCAGTTCCCTACTAGACGGAATGTGTGGATAAGCACATTATAATGTCAACAGAGCAAATGTTGAGTAAGATCAGCTTCATCGTGGCATCCAGTCTCACTAAAGCACAATAATGTTGCCATGTTGTTGGAGCAGAGGCGTCGCACCACTTTCACCACAGGACACGAGTGATTTAATATAGTCTCACCCCGGAAACCCAGCCTCATTAAAACACATCATGTAGGGGAACCAACAGAAACAGAGTCAAGAACAAGTCTTTTACACTTTATATTCTTTTCATTTGCATGTCTTTGTTGTATAAGTATTCAACCTGTTTTTACTAAGTAACACCATATTTCTCCCCCAGGCAATGGACCTGTACTACCACAATGAGTCAGACCCAGACAACTACTGTTGCCCTGGCGACAACAGTAAGTACCAGCAACTAAGCCTGTTATTTTGTATTCTTCTGCTTCCTCCAGCTCAGCCTCTCCTTCTTTCCACATTCGTCTTTCACACTGTGACTCCGAAGCACAAACGCTCGTTCCTCTGTTATCTTTCTCTGTCATCCCTCTCGCCATCAGTCCTGGGTCATTTCTCTTTATTAAGTGCAGTTTTGTTTTTCTTTCGCCATCAATTCAAAACTGATCTTATACCATTCATTCTCTGTCTGCTTTACTCTTGTTTCTTTTCCCCATCCAAACATGATGGCTCTGGGAACAAAATGATTCAGCCTACACACACACACACATACACACACAAACACTTTGAGACTTTACCTTGCCTTACCGCATGGTTAGCTAATCCAACCTCTAAGCTCCCAGGATAATAACTGTTGTTCATAAACCAAAATGACTATTTTGCTGTTTTGTGGAAGCTAGCTTAGAACCCAAAACAGTAGAACGATGACTGAGTGCTGATCATCGTACATATGACAGTGACCTGTTTACAACTTTTGCCACTCGCTGCAGCAGAAATATCTGTGTATTTTTCTGTGCTTGTGCTTACATACGTGCCACTGGGTGAGAGTCCAGCATCAGTTTATAGCCAACATGACTGCGAGTGACTGTCATTTAATTTTCCATTATGCCCTTTAGTCCTGCCACAAATCATAGTCCAATCCAAAGTTCACAATA
This sequence comes from Lepomis macrochirus, assembly GCA_024633595.2. Classification (NCBI taxonomy): domain Eukaryota; kingdom Metazoa; phylum Chordata; class Actinopteri; order Centrarchiformes; family Centrarchidae; genus Lepomis; species Lepomis macrochirus. The sequence goes on along the minus strand of JALXJV020000017.1, from coordinate 21,473,012 downwards.
TGTGTGTGTGTCATTATGGCAGAAAGCCTCGGCCTATCTATTTCTTTTTTTATTATTACCTTTACCTTTACTGGGAATCTTGCATGTGCTGAGACAGGAGCTCTTCTCTTGAGAGTGTTCATACGTGTGTTTCAAGCTCACACCAGTACATCATTTTTATTTTATATTTTATTTCACTTTGTACTCAAAAATGTTGGAGAACTAGCAAGAGATAGCTAGATTTTAAATCCAACCAAAAAAAATCCCACTCCCTTCCTTTAGGCTTCCCTCCAAAGCCACTCGCCCAAAACACATGTTCATATGCAGTGAGTGCAGGGGCAGAGTGCTTATTATAGTCCTGCAACAGCCACAAATACCAGATAGATTTTGTGTCAGAGAATTTGATTTATTGATTGCTATGGGGATGTAAAGAAAATTTAAACAAATATACCAAAAAAAGCTTTTGAAATAAACTGCCTACCCAAGCTTTAAATTGTCAAATACAAAATTATTTGTAACTCAGAAAAATGGCATTTTATACTACTACATAATGTATTATTGTATTAAAAATACTGATGCATTAATGTGTAAGTAGCATTTTACTTTTGTAGTGTAATCAATAATTTTGCATCATATTTTATGACCTCATCATTTGTTTGTAAAGTAACTGTAACTAGGCCTATACGTGTATGAAGTGTAAAATAAAAGAGCATGAAATGGAAATACTCTCTCCAAGAAGAAAATGTGACAAGCACCATATTCTGATGAAAATGTTTTTCACTGGGAGTAGTCTGCCTGTTAATTATGGGAGTTTTCGGCATATGGAGAGAAATCCAAGCAATTAGCCAAGCTGGTGACAAGCTGTTCCTGTGGCCTCGGCCGTGATGCTGGTACACCCTGTTGTTCCAAGTTCAGCAATTAGTGGCTTTAGAAGCACTTAAAAGTTGAAGTCTGTCACACATGAGTCATTTATAGTGATGCAGTGTGTGACAGAGGGAGCAGTACAGGGCAATGATGGAGAGCGAGGGATGGATCCAGTAGTAATAATTATAGGAAGTAGAGATCTGAGCGTCTAATTTTACTGAGGAACAAATCCTGCCTGTGTTCTTTGACTCCTCTTTTATGTAACAAAGAGTATCTGCTGAGGACACCCTTATTAAAACACATTAGTATGTTCATCAACTTGCTGCTGTGCAGTTAATCAGCATTTACCCACTGACTTATAGTGCCTTCCTGAGATGCCAACAAGTTTATATAACATGTGATTATAAAGCCTGTGTGTGTGTGTGTGTGACCTCCAACCTAACTCTCAGTGGTGCAAAATAATACCAACATTGCAGCTCACTTTCTAAAGCTGCTATTTACTCTTTTCTCCTACCATTCAGTACGCATTGCTCACATGTGTCAACCTGCCCTTTAGACATAAACAGGCAAACATACACACCTGCACACAGACACGCCCATATTCACAATAACGGCACTCCCAAACCAGATAGTTTTGAGAACAGTGTCTGAACTTATTTGTTGGACCTATATGGACCTGAGGATTTACAGTGGAAGTGCCATACTGCTTGGGTGTGTGCTCCCTACATACAACCTACATTTGCCCATCACAACCTCCCTCTAATTCTAGCCTTACCAAATCAGAGCCCTCGTATGGCCCATCAGTTAACCAAAATGTCTTCTCTTTGCAAAACTGTTGTACCTTTTTGGGTGTCATGATGGCCTAGAATTCAAAGATACTTTTGATATTTTAAAATCTGGGTACTATTTTTGCATATTTTGATGTTCGAATTACTATGTACCAAAAGTTTTGGAAACCGCACTGTAGATGGATTCAGACGGTAGCCACGAGCGGGTTGCAGTGGCTACAGCATATTCCTTTGCAGCAGTTGCGCCTGTCAAAATTACATCCACAAAAAGTGCTAGTCATTTTGACCTCAAAATATGTTTAAAGTAAGGCCTAGGTTTAAAAATACCAAAAGTACCCTACAAGGCACAGACCATAGACTGCAATGCTCTAATATTCCTGACTTGTTGGATTTCATTCCCCATCTTTTTTCTTTTATCCCCCTCATTTCCTGTACATTCTCTGCTCTACTGTCACTGTTTAAAAAAGGAATCCCAAAGCGTTCCTTTAAACAGACATTCTAAAACAGTTCATTTTATGGATTAGTTTTATATATATATATAATAAACTGAAATTCACATCAGTTTATTTTTTAAGGAAATTATTATGAAACTCTGGTACCTACAAAAATAAGTGACCAGTAGACATCTCTAACAGACAGTCTAAATTGTCCACTACGATGATGATCTCATGTCAGTCTACGCAGGTAGCTGAAGGCAAAAGTAGGCTAGCCTAGATAGCCAGACACTACACACACACACATACACACACTGACAATCCACCGTGCCCACTGGCAAAATAAAAGCCTGGCTGTCTTCTCTGAATAGCTGAGGCCTTTATGTAACGGTGTCATTTGGTTCCTCAACACCAAGCCTCATTCAAATTCATCGCCAGATCATCTGTGGCCACAAATACCCTCATCCTCCCCAGCACAGAGCACGGACATCACAAGTTGGAGGCATGGGACAATGAAAGAGATGAACAGATTTAATGGATGGAAGTCATCTGCCGGAGACAGCGTGAATATGGGCATATGCTGGTCTTTGTGTATGTGTCAGTACGGTGGGTGGGCTGAGGGAGCGTGTGTGTATTTGTATGTGTTTATACTGCAACTCTAATATCCTGCCACCTCAACCCTTCAGGCACTGCAGTGAACCTCTTCCTGTCCTTTCACGAAATGGCCTTCAAAGAGTGTGTGTGCGTGTGTGTGTATGTGTCAGTTGTGTGTGTGTGTGTGTGTGTGTGTGTGTGTGTGTTGTGTGTGTGTCACTAGTCAGTTACATAACATACTAGTGTCGCACACACACACACACACACACACATAGAAAGGCAATAAACACAGCTTGAGTATTGTGGAGCCTCCTCTTGTTCAGGGCCCAAACGCAAGCAGCCTGTTAATCCAGAAGGGAAAGAGGGCCAGATAGGAAAAACACTGAGTGGACCTATTGTTAGTATTGCCCTCTCTCTTTCTTCCTCTCTCTCACTGTATCCAACTCTGGGCTATGAGCACAGATGCAGATGCAAGCACAGCGCTTACACCCCTTCTGAGGTAATGTCTTCTTCATCGCAATTTTTAATCCTCTCCTGTGAGCGTGTTTTACTTCTTGCTGTTTGGATGTTTAAAAACAGTCTCTTTGCGGGTTTGGCACGTGATGCTTTCAAGTGCTGATGTTGGTCTGTGTCCCACTTGGACTGTTTCTGAGATATTGTAGATTAAAAGCCTCTTGAAGGATGACGGCGCTGCAGCCTGTGCTATCTCAAGGAGAAATATCTTTTTCTGCACTGTGTTAAGTTCTCAGTGGTGCAGGGAGGGAGCGTCGTGTTGGACACCTTGAGGAAATTTAGGAGGCACCTGATGTGTCCTTTCTCTCTCTCTGTTTTAGACATGTGTGTGTATGTGTGCTGTCAGACTCCCTGCAGGTTTGTTATGCCCTCTAGCTCTGCCTGTGTGTGCATCAGGTGGCAATGGGGGACAGATTAATAATAGATTTGACCCGAGTCAAAGGAGAGACAGAGACAGCAGTTAAAAAAGTTTAGGCTATATTTAAAAACTGCAGAGTCATACATGCACACACTCCATGACTTTTTCTGAGAGAGGAGTGTGGTCAGGAGCAGAAGAACCCACGCTTTCTCTCTCTTGCGGACGCACACTCATACACACACACATATATATATATATATATATATATACAGCCATATTCTTTAGCCCTGCATTTTCACAGACTAACAGCAATTACGCTCATTGTTGCTTTATGACTGGAAGGTTTCTGGTTTGAATCCAGGACAGGCAGGATAAATCTGGGAGGGGAAAGGGAAAGAGCACTCCTTGCCCTTCCCTTATTACCATCACTGAGGTTCACTTGAGTAAATCCCCAAAACCTCCAAATGCTCCAGTGTAGCTGGCGTGAAAATGTGTAATTGCGTGAGTGATCAAGGCGTTTGTGCATAAAAGTATGAAATGGCTTTTGCAGTTAAAAACATTGTGTTTCGCTAAAAGGTGTTCATTTCATCATCATCATGTTCTCACCTGTTTATTTTTTGTGTGATCCACATTTCCATGATGTGTTCCTTACCGGGTCGCCTCACCTGTCCAACATGTCCAGTGCATTTCCTCTCATGTTCTCTACTCTCTCCCAGAGACAGAAAATCTGCACAACATTATTCTGAGAAAATGCCCGAGTATATACACATGCACGAAATAGCAGGGAGAGCCATTCATCAAGAGACACGGTTAATTATTGTGGCCCCAACTTCTTGGCAGCTCCCACTTTTGAATTAATGTGAATGTGAAATATCCAAATCTGGGTTACTTTTTAATTCTAAACTCAGCAGGTGAATGACCTCAACTAGCAGGCTGTCAAGGAAAATAACTGAAGATGAAACTAAGGGGTGATTTAAGTAAACCAAATGTTTTGTGCAAGTTCATTGCCATTATGTGTGTAAATAACCATTGTTGCAAACTGATAATACCTACTTCCATAGTTCACATGCACATAAAACAAAGCTTGGCTCAAATATCCATCAGTTTAAAGTCTTTATACCTGCAGTGGAGCGTACTTACCGGAATAGATGAATAAACACATTACAGTATTATTTGCTACTTTTGTTCATTTTATAATTAAATAAAAAGTCAGGTCTTTATTTTCAATGAACTCAAAAAGTAGGAGCTTATGAGGAGCCTTTGCAGGGAGTCCATCCCCCGCCCTGAGGAAAACTCATGCAATCATGCGCCCTTATTGGAGAGCCAAACTGTAGAGGGGAAGGAAATAGAGGCGGGACGTGTCCGCCCTGAAAAGAAATGAGAAAAAAATCTTCTGGATGAAAGTCTCCAAGAAGAGGAATGCGTGTATTTCCATTACCTGTCTGACGAAGAGCTTAAAGCGTCTCTCTTCTTGTTGTGATTCGGAAAATAAAGCATCCTTATGAAAGACAAAACGACCGCTTTGACGTGTAAGTAGGCTGCATATTCAATTGAACCCCTAGCACTGGGTTTTGTCTTTATGATAGTCCAGTATTAATAAAAATCTTGTAAGATATCTTCGATCGATAACGTCTTATTTAGGAACTTAATTGTATTTCTGCGGTTACCAGCCGACGGTTATTTAGTTTCTCTTTGTAAGGCTAGAGCTTAAGCTCCAAGCCGACTTTCTGTGGTGTGTCTCTGGTTGGGTGGGGGGGGAAGCCCTGGCAGACATACTTGGGGGGCGCTGCACTCACCCCATAATCCAGTGACCTGGTTTATGGTGCTGCTATCTATGGAAATGCCTCGCTGTTAGGGGCTCTGCTAAAAGTGCCCGAGAAACCTTGGCAACTCTCTTGTGCAACTTGTTGAACCATCACTACAGGCAGTAAAACGAGACCTCATTCCGATCTGAAAGATTTGTTCTTTATGGAAGCCGGGGGGTTGGATGAAGATCGGGCAGAACCTGTGAAATTATACCGGGTGTACGTTTTTACGCAGGATTTTGTAAATTTTTTGCACTTGTGTTACAGTCCACTACTTACATTGTTCTCACGGTGCTCTTTTCTATAAAGTGTTTCAGTAATTGTGCAGCACCAATTACTTAAATTTTTACTTGTTTTATGTTTGTCTTCTTACTTTACGCACACGGGTCAATATCCTTGTAAACTGGGCTTGGCCCTCATCATAGGTGATATAGTCATACACATTGCACTCGGGGGTGTAGATAAAACCTGATCCAGGTGTCTTACATAACCTAAGTGAGTCCGTCTGGTCCTCAGTGGGCCAGCGCATTTTTTCACATAATTTCATTCAGTTCACCACATTGAAGTGTTTTGGAGGCCACCGAAAGGCTTACCGGTATGTTTAAACAGATTGTGGGTCTGATCTCTCTTTTTTATTTCGTTTGAGCTGGATGTACCCAGCAGTTTCTCTCAGTCTGTACTTTTCCACCAGCAACTTTTCTTGGCATCGGGCCTCCCCCGGCTCAGGCTCTCCCCTCTCGTCTTTTGTGCAGTGAGGGAACCTGCGTCACTCCCGGTCTGTATAATTGAGAGGCAGCCAAACAGTGAAGCTGATAGGCCTAGTTAAGAGGGTATCAGGTTATTTGTACAAGATCAAGTTGCGGTTAGACAAGGAACATGCATACAGTGTTACAAACATAATCAGGAGTTTGGAGAACAATACCGAATCTCAAGAGCTATCATCAGCTGCTTCACTTCATGTTCTGTTATTTGTACAATGAGCAGTTTATTCTGTACTCCTGGAAGATAACAGATGCAACACGTGTTACTTAGTGGACACATTTGGATGCCATTATATAGAATTTGTTTTTGCAGTTTTGTGTAGAGTGAAATGTTGCTGTCTAGGTGACAGTTCCAGACTTTGTGACACATGGGATTTTCTGCAAAGTTGCTATGGTGTTGCACAAATATATGTGCAAATAGTACAGACCGGCCTCTCAGTGCGTGGTGGTGAAGGGACCCCCCCCTTTCGTTCTCTCTCTGACGTGCTGAGAGCGCAACGGCCTCTGATTGGTCCATTACGCAGAAAGAAATGTTTGCAGAGGATCACGCCCACCAGGGGGTGTGGGTGTGTGCGTCAGCTCCTCCTTCCTCGGCTCGGTTATAAAACTAGAGCCATCGGCAAAATAGTTATATTTCACCTTTGGGCACTTGATGAGTGCAAGAGCCGCTGTTGATCTCATCACATCATGACGGTGAAAACAGAGACAGTAAAGCCGGCCCTGACCTACTCGAAATCGAGAGGCCTAGTGGCGTTAGTCACCGGTATGGAATCACAACTGGATATTTTAAGCGGATTCTTCATGACATGGTTGGATATGTTTTTGCTTTTTGCTCAAAAATCTAAACTTTTTTTCTGTTTTTCTCTCTTGTGTTGCAGCTTTTATGAAACAGAGGAGGATGGGTCTGAACGACTTCATTCAGAGGCTCGCCACAAACTCCTACGCCTGCAAGCAGTGAGTACCATCTGACTTATGTTACTGTTCGGCTTTCACCGGGGGACAAAACATTTGGAAATGCAACCAGAATTTCCACTTATCTTGTCCTCTGAGGAAGCTTTGTGACTTAATGTGACTCCCAGATCAGCTGATTCACATGAAACCAATTTACTTACTTTTGATGCTTAGTTTGAACTCTTTGTTTTTCCAGTCCTGAAGTTCAGGCCATTCTGAACTTGAGTCCTCCTCAGGATGCTGAGCTCATGAACGCAAACCCCTCTCCCCCTGTAAGTACATTTGCTTCCTTTGTTTACATTCCAACATATGCAGATGCGTGCGCACACACACACACAAACCCTCTGTTTCTATTTACATTTTGGGGTTCATATTATGGCTCTAACTTCCTCATCCTTTTCTTCCTTACAGCCTAGTCCATCCCAACAGATCAATCTCGGTCCATCCTCCAACCCTTCTGCCAAACCCAGTGACTTCCACTTCCTCAAGGTGATCGGCAAGGGCAGCTTCGGCAAGGTCCTGCTCGCACGCCATCGCACAGATGACCAATTTTACGCAGTCAAAGTCTTACAGAAAAAGGCCATCCTCAAGAAGAAGGAGGTAAATGCACATGCAGCCATGCCTTCAACTAGAAAGAAACTCATACAACAAAAGGTCAACCTCTCCTAACCCCCTGCTTTTTGTATTCCTCAGGAGAAACACATCATGTCAGAGAGGAATGTGCTGCTAAAGAATGTCAAGCACCCGTTCTTGGTGGGCCTGCACTACTCTTTCCAAACAGCGGACAAACTCTACTTCATCTTGGACTACATCAATGGAGGAGAGGTGAGTTACTGGCTGCCAGAAAAAAGAGATAAGTGCATGAAGTAGAGACGATAGAAGAGAAGCAGAGAAGCAGGGCTATTTAAAGAAGGCGCTAAAGATGTATGAATAGGTTAGAAGGACATTTTAAAGATGGATGCAGTTGGAGGAAAAAGGGAAGGGACAGAAGTTTTTTAGAGGAATAATGTAGTGCCCAGAATCAGAGATAAAGATGAGGCAGAAACACAGACAGACAGAGGGGATATCCTGTCATGAGAAGCAGAATAGAGGCTGCCGCTCTCTTGTCTTTTTGTGTCAATCTTTCTCTAAAGGAAACACCTCTCAGGAAATCATGGGGTGGGTTAGGACAGCGGGAGAGACTCGGGGCCAAAATTAGCAGCACCATTCAGCCTCAGTGTGTGTCTAATCCAGCTAATTTCCTGTGATTGTTGGGCAAGCAAAGACAGTGCTGATTTAAATATGGGCCTCATCAGAAAACCGGACGCATTTGCTCTCCTTCTCTCCTTTCTCTTTTCTTCCCCTTCTTTTTCTCCTCTTTCCTGCTGCTCTCTCGCTCCACCTTTGGCCCTCATTTCATCTGTCTTCCCTTGTCAGACTTTTTAAGCTGTCGCCTTCCTGCCTTTTTATTTCCTCCCATCCGGTTTCCTCTCTGTCTCTGCATCTGTCTCTTTATTGTTGGTCTTTCTCCTTCTAATTTCGTCTCTGCTCATGTGATTTTTGAAGATCATCCATTACATAAATGAACTTTTTGTCACTACAAACACATGTTGCAATAAACCTTTTCTCTCTTGTTTCTCTCTTTCTTCCAGTTGTTCTACCACCTACAGAGAGAGCGCTGCTTCCTCGAACCCAGAGCAAGGTTCTACGCAGCAGAGATCGCCAGCGCACTGGGCTACCTCCACTCCCTCAACATTGTCTACAGAGACCTGAAGCCAGAGAACATCCTGCTGGACTCACAGGGACACATCATTCTTACCGATTTCGGCCTGTGCAAGGAGAACATTGAACCCAACGGAACCACATCAACCTTCTGCGGTACGCCAGAGGTAAGGACAAAATATCTGGTTATTCAGAGCTAACTTGTTTTTGGGTTTGACAGCACTCAGTGACTTACCTCTTCTCCCTGTCTTCTTCACTCAGTATTTAGCTCCTGAGGTTCTACACAAGCAGCCATATGACAGGACAGTAGACTGGTGGTGCTTAGGAGCTGTTCTCTATGAGATGCTGTATGGCCTGGTGAGTAACGTATAGTCTAAATATTACAAATATGTACTATACTACTGAGTCTATGCATGATTTACAATGATACAATCAGCGTTGGTCATGTGAATGCCTTGTTCCTTGTTGTTGCCAAGATGCTAATCAGTTCTTTTTGTCCCTCCCCAGCCTCCGTTCTACAGCCGTAACACAGCGGAGATGTACGACAACATCCTGAACAAGCCGCTGCAGCTGAAACCCAACATTTCCAACGCAGCCAGGCACCTGCTGGAGGGCCTGCTGCAGAAGGACCGCACCAAGAGGCTGGGCTGCACAGAGGACTTTGTAAGTGTTTGGTTTTGTGTGTGTATGTATCTGTGTGCATGTTTACATATTGTTTTTGTTAAAGGACATTATTTAATTATTTGTCATTTGTGTCTCCTCCCAGATTGAAATTAAGAACCACATATTCTTCTCCCCCCATCAACTGGGATGACCTCAATGCCAAGAAGATCACCCCTCCCTTCAACCCCAACGTGGTACGTTCCTTTTTAATACTCCAATAAGTGCTGATGATGGCAGATCTACCATAGACTTGTCTTAGTCCTCAAAATTTATATTAACATAACTGGATCAAGAGCACAGGGCATCCTCGCTGCAAATTAAAACGTTTCCAATTATGGCATGGTATCTTACAGCGTGACTAATCCCTTGTTGTCTCCCCATCTCCTCCCTCCTCCCCTGCAGACGGGACCCAACGACCTACGGCACTTTGATCCAGAGTTCACAGATGAGCCAGTACCCAGCTCAATTGGCTGTTCCCCAGATAGCGCACTCGTCACGGCCAGCATCAAAGAGGCTGCCGAGGCTTTCGTGGGCTTCTCCTACGCCCCATCTATGGACTCTTACCTATAGGATTTAAACACAGGCAGTCAATATGGACACCAAGTCAGACTCACAGGACATGAACTGTAGCATGTCCATGGACTTGCATCTTGACCCCACCTTACATTTCCCATCAGGATGGTGGATATTTCCAAACCAAACCCTGCAACAACTCTGCTTCTGCAATTAATTTACACACATGTACTTGCCATGATCTCTCCAACTCTTGAATGCATTTAAGAAGACATGAGGATGCCTGCCATAATTAAATGACTTATTGGGGTTGTAATCCTCCACCTTACCCTGATTTACCAACGCACAAATTCTTCAACCACAACAGACACAAATGCTCTGCAGCCTTCAATTGCCCATCTCTTACCCATTAGTGGAGGTCCTTTGCACATAGCTCAGGCAGCTTAAAAGCCCACCTCGTCTCTGAGGCCACAACTGACAAGCACACACACATCAACTTCCACCTTTTCTCAAAAGAGGATTGCTGGACCGTACTGTATGAGCCCTAATAATGATTTCCACCTCTCTCCACACTTCTGTAGCGAGACATCTTCTCTCTTTTGAGATTCTGTCTGACCACCCATGGGGACCTACCGGTTGTGTTTGAATGAGTAGGTTGGAGATGACATTCATTTGGTGCTTTAGTTTCTTATCATTTGCTTTCTGTGTGTTTGAAAAGGGAGTCATTTGAAGCTGAATGTTACAGAGGGGGATGTTTTTTTATGTGTTTTTTTTTCTCTCAAATGTGCCTTTACTTTGTTTTCTCTCCATCAGAATTCACATCTTTTGGGTTTGCCTGTGTCATTCTTAATGTCACAGCGCTTCGTCCGCTCCACACCTGACTGCAGGTGGGAGGAGCTGTCACCAGAGAGGAACGATGTAGCACTAAATTAATACACCTGTTCTGTCTTTAACACCCGAGACGCAGGAACTCAAAGGATGTTTCATACCTTCATTTGCACATAAAACAATTACGGTAATGCTGATAGAGAGAGAGAGAAAGAGAGAGAGAGCACTGCTGCTAGGTGAGAAAGAGAGTGATGTGTTCAGACATGTTTGTGTAGTCCTGCTTGCCAAAGCGTCCCCCTCATATAGTCTTCCATTGGCCCCACAATAATGTAACGGCGGCCTTCAGCTGGGCCGACAACATCGAAACTGAACATTCCATTTTAATATTGCTGTAATGCAGTTTGACGGTATTTAAGTTTGTTTGTATATTTGGAGTTGTGTATTAGTTTTAATGTATATTGAACAAAAAATGACTAAAGGTATGCTTAAATATGTATGTAACAATTCATGTTAAATGTACTGTAAATTGTAAAATTGTTTAAGATTTATGTGAGTATGTTTTGTTTGCAATAAAAGTTTAACTTTATTACACCTTATAACCTTGTTCTTTAATGCTTGATAAATGGACTGCATGTGCATGAAGTGGCTTCAATTTATACATTTTCCTTTAAAAATGTACAAATCATTTTTACATAATCTTGTGAAATGGAAAACATTTACTAGCCCTAGTTGGAAGGGTCTTGATCTATTGACCAATGCCAAAGTCCCACTGTAGAGCGGACTTTACCGCCCTCAGTGATTCAGAAAGCTTACACAACAATGATGGTCACATCCAAGTAATATTCATGAACCCAATTCAGCAGAGCAGCTTTATATTGAACCTGAGCAATATGTTGAGTATTGATTTTGATGCAAAACCTCTATTGCATGAATGACAATTCAAGCAGGAATAATATAAATAATATACTGTGCTTAAGATTACAGCAGGATGGTGTGTTGATGAGCCAGACAGTCCTACTGGAGTTCAAGGTTGTATCCATGGGTAACAGTGTCTTTACTGAGTGTCTTTAAGGAGGACAGGGATCCAAGTGGGTTATTGTGTAGATGACCTCTGACCTCTAACTTCCTGGAAAGAGGGGAAAGTGAAAGATTTACATTATAAGAGGACTGTGGGGAGGGTGTCCTGGCAGAGAGCTATAAAACCCTTAACTTGACTTGTTCAGTCAACCGTTTGACTTTGTTGGTCTGAGAAGTTGCTTGGAAATTCAGTTAACCCAGTTTTACACAAGTCCACACAAGGTTTATCAACAGATATATAATTGATGAAAATGTTTTATTTAGTTGGAAGTCACTACAGAATGTCAGTTTTTTTCTGAAAATCCTGATAACATCTTTTGGAGCAGCTCTTTATCTAAAATGATAAGCCTGCATGTGTTACAACTGAGATTACAGACTATTCAAATCACTACCTCCACTGCACCCTTTTTATCTATGCATTGTTATTATTTAAACACTAACTTAACTACTGACACAGTAGTTTTTACTATCATCCTCTTCCTCATTACTGTCCATTGGTCTTTCAGAGACCGAAAAGTAAGTTATTTATTGTGTGCCTACCATAATAAAGCACCAAAAAAGCTGCTACATGTAGAGAAAATGTGTGAAATATTTTCAGTACTATGAGTGTAGTGTTTACTGTTAGCTCAGCTGTTCTTACAATTTTTCTCATTCACTTTGGTATATCTCTGAAATCATACCTAACATTTGCAATTAAAATTCAATCAAAAAAGTGCATTTCTCAAAACATTTCGAACAAGCACCCGAAACTTAAGATTCTTATCCACATCACAATAGATATCTTCATCAATTACAGTAAGGAGACACTTACACAAAAAAAGTGTAATAAAAATGTATAGAAACATGATAGATGATGTATATTTATATATATATATATATATATATATATATATATATATATATATATATATATATATATATATATATATATATATATATATATACACATACATCTACTAGTATATTATATATATTGCACTATTCACTGCTCCCTGTGTATTGTTACTGTTCACTGTGTATGGTATTGTGTGTATCAGGTGAATGAATGGTCTGAGGGCTGTTGCAACTGTAGGATGTTGTGATTTGTTGTTGTCTATTCTGATTTTGTTTCTGCACCATGATCTGTACAAAACAACATTTCGTTCAGTTGTATACTTGAATGTGAAGAATGACAATAAACTTTGACCTTATTTAACTTTGACGTGTTCAGCCATTTTGCATTTAGTGACCTGTGCAATGAACTTGTGCCTATGTATTTTGGGGGATAAGACTATTTAACAGTGAACTGGTAAAATTCATTGGGATCACCATGACATAACCAATTGAAAGGAAACAGCATACAATTGTACATAATCATTTTCTTCAGTGTGTCAAAGCATTTGCAATACGTTCAAAACAATGAGAAATTGCTTTTATGATGTGCATGACTGACGAGATGATGTGGAGGTTGAACAAGTAGTTTTGAGAATTTCAAAATCCTGACCTGAGAAATGTACTAAAGCGAGTGAGAAAAACTGTCATAACTCTATCTTTGTAAAATTGTATTGGGCTGAAGACATGTTGCAAATTTTCCAGAACTGCTTAGCGGCCAAAGTCCTGCACTGCCATCTGCTGGCCAAGCCATGACCTGAAAGTAAACCCTTTGTGTTTAACAAAACTCAGGCAGTACATATGACAGTACATATGACAGACACAGTGCTTGAGTTTGTTGGTGGCATGAACAATGTTTATTGGACGTGGTTCACTGAGGTGTACACAGGTGAGGAACTGTAAATCTTCAAGGATGATAGAAACAGCCGGAATAGTAAAAGTGGAGGCAGGAGAGGAAGACGAGAAGCATGGAGCAGATGAATCCATGTCTATCATTAGGAATGGACATTACCATTTTATCACTCTTTATAATGGTTTTTATGAGGGTGGTAAGAGTAGTGATTACTCACACTCACTTTATCAGGGGTCTCTTCACTACATTCATGCACTAAGGCATCAGCTTTGCCACCAGTGCAAAACCCCTTCTTTAATATGGGATTATACAGAAAACTTCATGTCATAAGTATTGTGTAATTTCTAGATAATGTTTGATTCAACATGACATGTGACATTAGTCATAAACCTTACAGGTGCTGGAAAACTGAGGCCTTTTTACATTTGAAAACACCTGAATCTGAATGGACCCATATGCATTTATTATACAGTTTGATTTTTTTTATTTCAACCACAGAAGATACTCTTTACTCAATACAAGCAGATAAAATTGCACCAGCAGCTGCACATTTTCCAAGGATGCGAAACAAATCTTTACATTTCACAATTTAGATATTTATTGGACACTTCCCTTCAAAAAAGGTGACTCTATGGGGTTAGTGATTCATTTCTAAATAAAGGGCACAAAGGAGTGAGGTCTGCATATAGTTCTGCAGATAGTTCTGCATATAGTGAAAACGGGCATTTTTTAAACAGGCAATAATCAATTAAAATCACTATCACTATCACCTGCTGGTCAGCAAGCAGCAGGGAAAAAACAAACACCACAAGATGCACTGAAGAAAAATCTTTTTTTCTCTCTCTCTCTTTTTTCTTTTTTTCCTTTTTACATAAAATACAATGTTAATATGACATCACCTGAAGACACATGGTGGTCATTTTGTAAGAAAGTAATGGAAAGGGGGCAAGTGATGGTGGTGATGGCGCAATGGATAAGACACATGCCTTTGGTGTGAGAGACCTGGGTTCCACCACTGTGACCCATCCACCATTGTGTCCCTGAGCAAGACACTTAGCCCCTAGTTGCTCCAGAGGCTTGCAACCACGAATTGACGTGTATAGCAATTGTAAGTCGCTTTGGATAAAAGCGTCAGCTAATAAATGTGTGTCAAATTGTTACTTAATCATTTTAAAATATTTTATCAAGTATTGAGATAACTTTAAGGTTAAAACTATTAATGACTAATTATTTAACTATTAGTAACTATTTTTGTGCTCCCTCAAGTAAAGTGATACATAATACTAAGATGTTATCTCTTCATTACTTCATTATAATGACAATAGCTACAGATTGTTTTTAAATCACCTGTAAAAACTTTGCTTAATATAATGTTAACAGTACAATTTTGGACTCTAATGGTAATGGAGTATTTTTACACTACACTGTTGTCTTCCTCATAAAGGATATGGATACTTCAACCACTTCAAATTAAAAAAAACATTATTGTTTTCATATGCAGGAACCAACATTAAGTATTTTTCTACTGGGTGAGTAAAACCTTCTCGCGTTCATCGTAAAACAGTTCTTTTCTCACGTAACAAAGTAGCAGACAAATAGACTGTCTTGAATTTAAAGTTAAAACAGTTTGTTTGACTATGTGCTGAGTTATTGGGTTTTTGATTGTTAAAACTGAATTCCAATATGGTATCTGAGACTCGGGACTAAACCTAGATAAGACACCTCTGAGTATCCAAAGGTACCCTGCCAAATGATAATAATAATCTAATAATCACGTGATTATTTGCTGACATTATAAGTCTATACCACCCATAGTTATCTTGGTTATAGAGTTATTTCATAACACACGTGTACGCAGCTCCGCACACAGCAGACATGCACTGAGGTTCAAATGACAGTGGTTAAAACAGGTCAAACTTTAATTCCTATGATAATCCAACTCTGGAAATGTAGGCCAAGCACATACAGAACCTAACTGGCACACGAAGCCACATTCGGTCATGTGTGAAGCAGCAGGGCAGGTGTGACAGCTCAGGCCTGCTGCAGTCGTAGAGAGGGGACGTACAACGGAGCGAAACAACACGTGGCCTCCCCGTTTGTTTTCACATGCAATATGAGAGAAAGCACATTATTGATACAGTTGTGTTTTACTGCTGGTAACTTTATAGTGATGATCACAACAGAGAATCAGAGTAACCTGTAATTGCAGATGGATTTTTTTAAACAGCACAGAGAAATAAAAGCTCATTACGTAGTAACTCTTTAGACCTTACCACTACACATTAGCACACAGGAACACACAACACCACATGATAGACACGTTTGGACCAATAGGATTTGACATTGAGCGTTCTAAGGCAGAACCCACGTTTCCTATTGGTGGTCTGGGTGGCCATAGGCGGAGCTAAGCAAGTGCGTTACCAAAACAAGCTGCGTGCGCGCGCCGACACGGCGAAAGAAGAGTTAGGAGCAAAGGAAAAGTCTGAGCGGTCAGAAAGTCTGCAGGAGAAAACGAATGGCTGAAGCAACACGAATTTAAGCTAACACTGGAGACACAGCTGGGGCGTCAGGTAGGGAAGTGTCACTGCATATAGCTTTTATTACAACTTAAATACTTGTTTACTGAGAATTTTCATGTGGCGAAACCCGCATGCTTTGCACTCACACAGTGGACGAGTCCGTACTTGAAGTCATTGTGTTGAAAAAGCTACTAACTTGGCTTTTCCTATTTAAAGGTTGTGTTTTTCTTGGTGGCCTATTGTTTCTGGCTTCCACGAAATGACCATACCACGTTTTAGCTTAAGTTGTGGACTTTCATGGGACAGAAAAACAGAAAACACATATAGAAAAGGCAGGAGTCTCATTCAGTTGTCTAAATTATTACACACTTATTAATTATAACAACCATAGGATGTTTTGTCAAGTGCACTTATTGGGACGACTAGGGAACAGTCTCCCAAAACCACTTATATCCAAGGCAGGCAACAAAATAAAAAATCTGTAAAGTGAGGTTAAAGGTCAAAGCTCCACAAACACTTCACACTACAGAAGTATAGTGTTAGCGAGTAATTCTATCAACATCTCACAGAAACAGCTGAAGCTGTCCATTGTGAGCTTCACAGAGATGTTATTTATGACAGAGGTTTCTTTGGAAACCGCTGCCATTGTATCCAGGAGAACTGATCTGATGATGGTTAAAATTTTCATAGATTTTCCTCCACCAGGATTGGTTTATTCTGTATTTTGGAGTCAGTGAAAGATGCCTCCTTTGTTGGGTATGGCGGTGAGTGTTAGTTAAGGGTATAAAGTATATACTTAAAAAGGCATTTTACTGGAACAAATGGGACAGATTAACTGAATCAGCAGCACACTGTTCCCTTATTGATGTTCCTGTATTCAGAGCCAAAGGACATGCAGTTGTGCAAGAATGTACTGAAAGTTCTTCGATGGGGTAGGGCTGGGTATCAAACCTCAGTCCTTTTCATCACTGCCAACTATGGAAGGTTGTTATATACAGAGAGGGGGCATTAAATGTCTGTTCAGATTTGTAATCTTGTTTAGTTGTTTTGATCAGATAGTTCTTGATTTAAACAAAAGTTTTGTTGACTTTAGACTATTTTTAAGGCTAGTTATTGTATAGGTACTGGTGTTGAGCCGGCCATTAACATTAGTGATATGGCAAACATCTGAGATTTTTGGATAATCAGCCAAAACCTGCACTCTTGAGGGTGAGATATCATTCTAAGTTGTAGATCTCCTACTGTATTGATACTTTATTGGTGCTTGTCGATTGTTCCTCAAATGGATAAAAGTGTCTGCCAAATGAGTAAATGTAATACAAAAAATGACAGCACATCTAATCTAAAACCATTACTAGCTAGCGTTAAATATATATTGGTATACTGTAGAGAATAATGCAGTTGAATGACATCTCTTCTGACTGCCTGTACCCCACTCTCCCTAAAACCAGCAGCCATGTTCTGAAATCTACAGCAAAACCCAAACTATTTTTCCATTTTATTAGTAAATTAAAATTCAATCTAAATCAACATGTTACTTGCTAAGATAAGCATGTATATTAGATTGTGCTGTGCACGGAGTAATGGAATTTTACATTATATTTCTTTGGTTTGATGTTGGCTTTATATATTGGCAGTCGGCCGCCCTGCTCGCTAAATATCAGCATCGGCCATTAAAAAACCCATATCAGTTGACTACTAATAACATTTGGCTTCCTTTGTCAAATAAAAAAGGGTTTTGTCAACAAACGTGTTTGTATTTCTCAAAGTGAGTCATGTTGCAGGATGAACAATGCTTCTTTGTTTGAATGTGTTGGCTTGTATCTGTTTTCCCTAGGCCTGCTGCTAGAAGTGTTTGACAATGGACCCCAACAGTGAGACCAAGAAGATGACCACCTACCTCCCCTGTAACCCCTCCTCTGAGACCCAGAAACTGGCCCCATCGAGAGGCCCAGGTACACACAGATACCCGTGGCATTTTAAATAGATAAAATTACATTTTAAAGACAGGTCTAAGCCATAGGCATGTCAAGGTTTTTGTTTTGAGTTTACATATTACTTAATTGTGATGTTTATTGAAGGTGTACCTGCTGTATTCAGATTAAATGTGCTCCGCCCGACAGCTTGCATTACCTGGCTTTCACCACCGAGCCTCCATAAACATTTGAGGCTAATAGAAGATTTGATGATATTGAAAAATCAGCATTTTGAAAACGCTAACTTGGAGCTAGTTCCAAGAAGCAGGTTAAATGAGTTATCTAGATAACTTTCTAGGTAACAGACCCCTTCCAAATCTGGAACTTGGACTGATGTAAAGGTCCTGCTTCCAGAGTGGTCCGGATAACTCAGTAAACCTGCTTCTTGGAACAGACATATGCATTTCCAAGAACATGGCCACATACCTCCTGTAAAAACAGCGATTATTCAGCAAATGTAGTTTACATCATGTTTAACTTCTTTGGCCTCTTCTTCAAATGCTGATTAATGATGAAGCCAAGAGTTGTTTGTCACTCTGACCTTGGCTAAATACCAAAAATGTGACACTCATGACAAACTTAACTGCCCGTGAATCTTTTCAAATAACCCGGTAATTTAACCAGTTACCTTTCTACTTTATCTTTGCTATGATTTGAAGAGCTGGCTTCAATGGACACATATCTGCTGCCTTGAATAAATATTTACTGAGGCAAATGTTTTTTTTCTGGATGTTTGTGGACATTTAAAAAAAACATTTTTACTTGCTAACAATGGTGAACAGGATTTTAACTCTTTCAACTGTTTTTTCAATACAACAACAGCATATAAGAGGAGCATATATCAGTAATGATGAAGTTTTTGAATTTTTCCTCTGTGAAATGGACTAGTGTCTAGACCCCATGTACTAGTGTTTGCTTTTTACTCCAAAACCACCTGAGTGCCCCACACCCAAACACAGAATGAAGTTGATTTTCTATCTCATCTAATGTTATTCTTGTATGTAACATCTCTTTTGATAGTAGATTTCAATCACTCATTTTTACTGGAACTCATTTCCTTGACTGAAGATTTGTTACTTGAGTTTCTATGCTATGACACGGGATGGACGCAATGTTATATTTTGCATCCTTTTCATTTACAACCTACATGTGTCTTGACAATCCTGATTTTGGTAAGATTGTTGTGTTCTTAACCTGATAACAGCAACTGCACGAGACCATCTGCAGCTTTGAAACGTGACTAGCTGTAAACAAGAACACAGTTCTTGTATGATCACCAGATGGAACACATGGCTGTCTTGTTGGCCCCACTCCAGAGAAGTCATAGTGTAGAGGCAACTACAACACTGCTGAATCTGAGAGAGGTTCACTGTCTTGCTCTCTGATGCCTCACCGCGGCAGATATATAGGGGCTTCATTCTTGCTGCCCTTTTTGTAATATCAGATTTGTCTTATACACTTACTGGACAAAAGCTATGTTTGAGCATGACACTGAATAACCATATGTTTGTTACATGTTTTGCTCAGGGTTTTGTAAATTACAAGGTACAAGGTAGATTTATTTATCATTTTACAACACAGGGTTGAATAATGAGATTAAGCTGTAGTTCCTTTATGCTACTCACGAAGCAAATGTTACATTCAAAATCTATACAGAGTAGATGGGTGAATAAATATATAAGTCATTGAAATAAAATGATTTTGCATGGAGTGATGAGGATGAATTGAGCAGCCTGAGGGAAGACGCTGCTCTGAAGTGTGGCGGTACGACAGCCGATACGTCTGGATCTCTTGCCAGACGGCAGCAGGGTGAACAGGCTGTGGCTGGGGTGGGTACTGCTCTCGTATCCTTTGGGCTCTGCGCAGGCACCCCACTTCACCGATATCACTGATGTTCAGTAGATGAGTACCAATGATCATCTGAGCGATTTTAGCCCTCTGCAGAGTCCTCCTGTCCATCCCAATATAATTTGGGATTTATCAGGACGTCAGGATGCCTTTTTATTGCTCCTCCGAAGGTCTGACCATGCCTGCAAAGGTAAAGGGACAGCTGCTGGATCCCTTATGTTTTGCATATTGGGACTAACCGATATAAACAATACATGTTTGAAAACATTGAAAAATGAGCACAACAAATGGCTCAATAGGAGATAAATATACTGGCTGTAACGATACAGAAGCCACTACACAATGTGTTTGGATGAGAAAACATGAGAATTAAAGGTATAACTTCAATCAAATCATATGAGGCTAATGTAATGCTTCGATTTACAAAAAACAAAGTCTACTTCTTTCTTACTTCTTAAGCTGTGGTGTGTCAAATAGAAATACATTATCTGTCTTGCAATACCTGAACCTTACAGTCTTTAACTCCGTGACCAGCATAAGCCTGAGTATAGACAGGTGCAAAGTCTCCAAATGCTGTGTGAGAAATGGGATTTTGTGAAATCACGTTGCCTGGGGCCGAAAACAAGACCAGGCCTTTTTTGTGCAGCTGTTATCTTATAGTACATTCTCTGACTCTCTCTCTGTGTTTCCCTCTCTCCAGGCTGCAGCTGGCTGGTGGTGGTAGCGGCCGTAGCGGCCTCTCTGAGCGGCCTTATGCTGGGCTACGAAATGGGCCTGACCTCTGGAGTCCTGCTGCAGCTGCGGGACCTCCTCTCCCTCTCCTGCCGGGAACAGGAACTGCTGGTCAGCTCCCACCTGCTCGGCGCTCTCCTGATGTGCCTGGCCGGAGGTCCCATTCTGGATCGCTACGGCCGCCGTTGCACTTTGCTCCTTAGCGCTGGACTGGTGGTCGGAGGGAGTGTCGTGCTCATCGCCGTCACCTCACTTGTTGCACTCACACTGGGCCGGGTCATAGTCGGCATGGGAACGGCACTGTCAGGGACAGGAGCGTGTCTGTACATTGCGGAGATCTCACCGAGGGAGAGGAGGGGTCTGCTGGTTACACTGTATGAGCTGATGTTGGTTGTGGGTGTAATGCTGGGATTCAGCTGCAGCTATGCCTTTGCTACTCTGCCCCACGGCTGGGCGTATACTTTTGGACTAGTAATCCCCCCTGCGCTGCTGCAGATCAGTGTACTTGTGTTTCTCCCACCCAGCCCACGCTTCCTGGTTGCCAGGGGTAAAGTGGAGCAGGCCAGGATAGTGCTGGCCAGAATGAGAGGTGGGGTTCAGGAGCATGTGGAATTGGAGCTCAGAGACATCCAGGCAGGACTTAAAGAGGAATCAGAGCATAGTTTCTGGGAGTTGTTCAGTGCCAAAGCCAACTTACGGTCACGGCTGCTAACAGGTGTCGCCTTAGTCTTCCTTCAGCAGGTTACTGGTCAGCCCAACATCCTCTCCTATGCTTCACCACTTCTCCGCAGTGTAGGCTTCAACAGTGACGCCGCAGCAACCTTGGCCTCCACGGGGTTCGGAGTAGTCAAAGTAGTTGGCACCATCCCGGCCGTGTTGCTGGTCGACCGTGTGGGACCCAAGAGCTTTTTGTGTGTGGGTGCTGTCGCAATGGGAATGTCGCTAGCAGCACTTGGTATACTGACACTGCAAAGCCACACTCACCTCACCAGCCTGTGTAGAAGCCAGACTATAATAAACCACACAGATACGCCGTGGGATGTAAACACAACCATCACAGAGTTGGACAACAGTGACATTTTTACTACTCACCTCCCCAGCCGATGGAACAGTGAGGAGGATGGGAAAGAGGAGCAGGGAGGAGGGGAGACTAATGTAGAAGTGTCTTCCTCACTGAAGTTGGCATCACTCATCAGCTTGCTGGTGTATGTGGCGGCCTTCTCCATTAGCCTCGGACCAAGTAAGCTCCCATTCATTCATATTTATTTGCTCACTCACTTTACACACTCACACACACACACATGAAAATGAACCAGTAACTGGTCACCTACACTATTTAATCATCAGGACACCCTCAGGCCATTTATCTCTAAATGACAGATTGCATATGTGCATCTCAGCATGCCCACGTTTGGCTTTCATGCTTTGGCATTTTGCACACCACTAGGCCATTTCTGCTGTGTCTGCAATATAAAACAGCAGCTATGATCCATATGCACTCACGGGCTGCAGCAGTAAGTACGAAGTACAACAATGGTTATCACGCAATAACTAGGCTTAGGTAAGGTTTGGTTGAAGCACCCCACATAAAGCAGCCTGGCTTTAAAGCTTTAAACATGGCTTTTAACACCCCACACAAAATTGTACAAAGCTATTCTACATCATGTAATTTTTTATTTATGCCTTATTAATCATGTCCCCTTTTTGTCACTGTAATTGTGTCTTTCTTTCCTTTCCAGTGGTGTACGTGGTTCTCAGTGAAATCTTTCCGATGGGAGTCAGAGGCAGGGCCGTGTCTGTGGTGTCAGCTGTAAACTGGGCAACAAACCTGCTCATCTCAGTAACCTTCCTCACATTTACAGGTGCGTGTACGTGGTTATAATTGATTAAACTGTAGATTCAAGCTAGTTGTAGTAGAGCTAAGATTTTACAGAAGCGGCCTTAAAATTACATCTGTTCTGCAAACAGTAATTACAGGTAGACACACATTTTAACTGTGGCATAGCTTTACGCGCTTCACTTTGTATTTTTACCTTTTGTCCAGGACAGGCAAAGATGAATGTGTGTAATGTTTGTTAACAGCAAGCAGCAAACACACTGTTTATAGCCAGATGTTTCACGTTTAACTTCCTGAAAGAGGTGACGTGTGTCACATCTTCTACTATTGGTCCGTCAGACTGGCCACCCATCGTGGGGTTATAATACTGTAGGATTTAGTTCAAATTTGCAATCTTTGAAATGCACCAGTCTTTAGGGTTTAGCAGCAACAGAAAGTCATAGACATAGCTTTTGTCTGTCGAGTACATCTTTACGTCATCACAACAACCGTTGCAGAGCAGCAAGCAAAACAACAAACAAGTGTGCTGACTAAGGCTTTTGGATAAGTATTTCTTAACTGTTGTTTTTCTAGAAAAGATTGGTGTTCCCAATGTGATGTTCTTCTACTCTGCCATGAGCTTTGTTCTCTTGGTGTTTGTCATCCTCTGTATCCCTGAGACCAAAGGTCGCACTCTGGAGGAGATATCAAAAGAACTGGCAAAGAAGTGAGTTTTAAACACAAACTCAGTGTCCTCGGTAGGGTTGAACGATTAATTGCATTTGCGATATTATCGCGATGTAATAAAACGAAATTTTCTAACCGCAAAGGCTACGATTATACTCTGGTCACATGGCACCCAAGACGAAAGCAGTCTGAGAAGTTAATGCATCGTCTGCACGTTACGCTGTAACTTGCCTTCTTGATGTAAAATAGCCTTCAGCTTAACAGAAGCTCACGCTACATAAACTTTGTCACACGGAATGAAAGTAGCAGCCGCCACCGCGGGTAACTTGGTGGTGTTGGTGGGTGAAATCATCGGGCCATACGCGGCTTTGATGGACGGAAAACTGCACAACAGAAAGAGCGTGTAGCAAGGTAAGCGCATTGTGGCGATAGGCGCCTGCGTAACACACACAGCCACCAGTCCGCTCAAGAATTATCTGTAAATTGGCCTTTCAAACTAAACGCCAAAGTCCGAAAGAGACCCAGTCTGTCCCGAGTTACATCCTGGTTACTGCCAGTGCGCTGCTCACCAGCTGCGTGTTTGTCTATTAAACACGAGAGGCGTCACTCTGTTCTATTTTTGTTGGCCAACTTTTGAATTTAATCTCAAACTGAGTATTTTTTGTTCGCTTAATGCGATATAGAAAGATGGACTAGGAGATTTGAACTGAGATAAGGACTCATTAATTGGTGGTTGAGCTGTGGGTTTTGTATTGAGCGCTTAATGTATAACACACTGTGGTGAAAAGGTAAGCCGACCTGATGATATATCATATTATTTAATGCCATGACTTAACTCAAATTGTCTTTCTCATATTATTATATTTTGATATATCTTATTGCTCGTAATAATAATTCTACCTAATTCATCATAACACAGGCCTGACCCACAAGAAAGAGCAGTGTATGTTTAATCTATCTAATATTGTGTTGGTCATACTATACACTGATTTACTGCTTGTCCGTTTTGAATAACACAGAAGGTAAAGAGCTTAAAAATTAATCGCACATTAAATCGAAATCGCAATATTGGTAAAAAAAAATTGCAGTTGGATTATTTTCCACAATCGTTCAGCCCTAGTCCTCAGTTTATCTAGTAAGGTAGTTTCTGGATTTCTGTCTTCCGTCTGTGCTTTTTCTGCTTTGCCAGGAAGCCTTTTGAGGTGAGGCTCTATAGGCAGGTTCAGCCTCAGGAGAGCCTGATGAGCAGCAGCAAATCCGCAGAGAGTCCAGCAAACATCTGACCCCTTTAACAGACCACAACTGTACACCTCAGCTGAAGGAGGAGGAACATTGGACAATAAATTAGCACTGTTAAGAACTTCTACATCTCACCGTCCACATCTGTGCATCGCTGCAGATCCAGCTGATTCCTAATACTGTCTGTTATATAGTTGGTTTTAACTATACACTGTATGTGAAGGATGAAAACAACAGGAAAGGTGAAGTATTATAAAATGGAGAGGTATTTGTGATTTTGCTCAAATTGGAAAAGCTCAGGGTTTGCTCTTGCTGCTTAAAGGGCAGTAAAGAAAGGTCAACAATGGGGACTGAATATGTGATTATAAAAAAATATATAATATTTGATTCCTTGCTTTCTTTAGCTCTTCCATATTTAAGAATAAAACTACAATAAAACAGACAGAAACATGTTCCCTTAATCCAGGATAAAATTGACTCCCCACCAGCCAGTAAAACCAATGATGCCCCATGAATGACTACTACAGTCTTTTCCATTTTGATGGATTTCATGGGGATATCAACAATGAACTAGAAAATAGAAAAAAAATCACACTTCACACAATCACTTCAAATGTCTGTGTATGAAACAATCTTTGGTTTTTAGTTCTGGATGAAAAGGAATTCTGACTTTTTTGTGCTGCTCCGTCATGTTTAATCTAAAAACACTAACATGGCTCAAACCAGTCTCACCAGTTATGACACACTGTAATCGACATGATGACAAAAAATATGGATGGTCACAGTTGTTGGAAGTTGTCTCCTCCTTTGCATTTTATGGGAACAAGCAGTCAAGATAATGATAATCAACACTCAGCTGTACTGTGTGCTTGACTGCTGAATCCTCAAAAACAAGCAATGAAGGAAAGAAGCTCAACTCGAGGTCTACTAGTAATGTTGGGTAGATAATATAACTAGTGATGGTTTTTTTTAACTTGTCAGTAATGCCAAAATTATATTTAGTTGATTAATAAGCGGGATGTTTTACTGCAAGAAATATGAGTTATGTTCACAATTAAAATTGTGCATTAATTTCTAAATCTGTACTTCGATACATATCCTTATCTTTTTTTTCATGTTAGAAATGTAGAAATGAATCTGAAAAGTCACACTAAAAGTCTTGAGAACCATTTTATGGGCTATTCCATAAAAACTGCTCCACTCCACCTGTAATACCTGAAGGAGACAATGAAATTGAGAGTGAAAAACACATTAAACAGTAGTCCTGTGGTGGCCTTGTTTACCATTAACCTTTATTTTTATACAAAATACAAAATTCTGAACAAGCGTCACAAATCTTCAGCTGACACCGATTCAAAAAATCCAACAACTTGAGACAACGTGCCTACGTTTTTGTCAACATTTTTTCATCAGATGCCTTATTATATACATATGTACCACATTTCCTCTCACTAGGTTTTCAGTTCACACTTTAAACATTTTACCTCTCAACATTGTTTTTTGTTATTTAAGAGAACTGTATTCTATGAATGGTTTGTTATTCTGACAATTCAGGTACGGGCTACTGTTGTAAGCATGGCCTCTCTGAACACTGTTCACGGTCTTGTGTTGCTTCAGAATCTCACATGGATGTATTGCCAAACCTCTTGCTCGGTGACATTACTAAGCTGACAGCCAGACAACGTTGTACTGCTGTAACTTCGTGGCTGCTTTTAATTATGAGTTATTTACTTAAATTACAATCAACTTTCTCCATGAGTTTCTGTCATTTGTCCAGTTTCTTTACAGCAATTTACAGCCCAAGTTCTTGACAGTGTTTTAATAACTTAATTCCTTTGCCCACTACAAATGTCTTGCCTTGCCTCAGTACCACTATAGCCTGGGACTAACCAGAAGCTGTGTTCAGTGAAAGCAGATGAGGGGTCTATGGGTCAACAACTCACCACCTGAAAACCAAAATATACCAGAACCTTTTAAAAGTTTTCATTGCATTCTAAAACATTTTGGACATGAATCTTGTGTTCACTGCCCAAGTCTAGAAAACACAATGAAATATTTGCAATTTTGACTAGTGTTTAAAACTATTCCTATGAATCAACATGGAAGTAAATCACAATGTGTGCACTCTGATTCAATGCCACAGCGGAGAAACGAAAACAAAGTTATAGTGAACTGACAATCCAACAAAGGAAATGTGAGAAACCAACAATTAAAATCACAGATGAGTGCATATTGTGCATAGGGCCTGCTCTTACTTTGTGTACATGTGTTAACAGTCCAGACTCAGTCTATGGTTTGACTGCTGTTTTTGTCTTTGGGCAAAAATACGGGTACAGTGGATGCCTTGTATTTGTGTTAATGCGCCTAAAAACAAGTCTTGGACGGAGATTCTTCCAGAGGACGTGGCAAAGGAGACGACTTGTTGTATACAGAGTGTATAAAGGTGAGGCTTCTCAGTGTTGACATACTGACTCTTCACAATGTCACCACTGTTAATCATTCAAATGTTTAGACAGCTGAAAAAGTTTTCTTTCTGCATCCATGCAAAAACAACAAAAGAGCAAAAGCAAATATCTTCCACGCTCCATTCAGTGTCAGATTTGGAGGAGCAGTTTCCGCTGAAGGATTTGAAGTTTGAAAAACGTACTTAGGCTGTTAAAATCACATCAGCCACACAATCCACAACAATAGTGACATTTTGTGAGGGGGAAATTGTAAGCGTCCAACTAGGGTTGAGAATTTTGAAAGATCCAGGTGACATCCAGTCCTTTGATTGTGTTAAAAGTTTGTGGCTGTTGCCATGTAATGATAAAAATCAAGCAAATCCAAGGATATGGTGCTTCCTCACTTGAAACAAACAACGTGACTGCTCTTTCCTTTTCTTCTGTCGTGAACCTTTTGCTTTTATTTGCAGAGGGGTTTCCGACACTCGAACAGCAGTGGGTAGACCTGCTCAACAGCTGTGGCCACATTCTGTACATTTGGTCCTGACATTAGAGATAGAGGGTAATGTGGGATGGGTTGGGAGCATAAGAACAGGTTATGAGTACAGTAACTGAAAAAGCAATAAACCCCACATACAGGTAGAGACTTGCAGACACCATCACGACAGTGGGAGAGTGGTCAAAACATAAATAAGTGACAGAAAAATTGTGAGTTGAGCCTAATTCATGGCCTGAAATAATTAACTTACATTAACTATGTCACTTGAGTAAAATTACTTGAAAACATGGGTTAGTTGTAAACTTAACAGCTTTTCTGTTTGTACTGGACTATATGTCAATGTGACCTCAATCCAATAAGCTGTGCCTATCTGTATGTAAAGGAGGGTGGGTGTTAGTCTGTGTAGACAAATTTGGGGTACCTGTAACTGTGATGCTGCCAGTAGAGAACACCTGTATAGTAGCCTTGATATTTTTGATCCTGTATGTAGCAGCAGGATGGAGCTCTGGTTCATAACTGACACAAACACAGACACACAACAGTTAAGCACTGTACATTAAAGGCTTTCAGCACATACATTGAAAACATAGTACACATACATATCTGGGCTGTTTTACAAGATTTCACATGCCAGTAACTCCATATATTCAGATCTCTCTCTCGATCTCTCTCTCTCTGTCAATCAGAGGCTGACTACACCTAGATCTTCTGTCTGCTTGCTCACAGTGGTGCTAAATGCATACAACAGCTGAAACAGCTGACCATTGCTCCCACCACTAGAGGTCATCCTGTCCTTGCAAATAATAAACCACTACAGGTTAAAAAGGCTCATCCTTTAAACAGGGCTATTTACTTCATAATACATGTACAGTGGAGTCTCAGGCAAAATGTAATCAAAATAAATGACAGTGACAACTCAAAACTAATTAACAAAACTGAGCATCATAAAACACAAGATTCTGGACTGACGTGAGGAGGTATCATCAGTACAATGAATTGTTTCTAAACACTGCTTAACTCTGACAGTCGTGGAAGCTGATGATAGTGGTGACGTTAATTAGTGTGAGGATGGTGGTTGTGATGCACAGCAAATTACCTGGCAATGGGTCGGTTTTTCTTAGTAAAATCTATAAGGTGGATTGCAAACGGCATCGAGCACACTGCGAGCACATTCACAACTTTGAAGGCTGAAAACCTCACCTGAAGAGACAAGACACACAGACACTTTTACATCAAGTACATTATTTATTTTAAGCTTGGTCTTATGGTCATAGTGCCAGATTTAAAGGATTGAGTGAGTATAAACGTGTGCAAACTTGAGATCACCAGCAAATTAACACATGGGCTGATCTACTAACGGTGTGCATGAAGAATGACGTCTTTCAAAGTGCAAGATAGCACCTGTTGTTCATGAACTACTTTTGCCTTAATGAATATGCAATTTGGGGCGTTTCAATTTTATTGTGGAAAGTAATGGGAGGGTAACATGCAAATACATTTATTTACTACATGCAATGTGATCGACCAAGCCTAAACGCAATTTCATGTGAGTGTAACAGCATCTGTATATAATGCAGTTGAAATTAAAAATCTTAGATAATTTTATTCTATATCACAAATTATATCAGAATTGTATATAATATATATATATATATATATATATATATATACATATGTATACTATATGAACTGAACTGTTTTTTTGTATTTTCCTTGACATTCTGGCAATACTGTTGTATTAACATTCATGCCGATAAAGCAATTTTTTTGTTTTGACTTGACTTTCTCCATGAGATGGAAGAGTTTTGAAATCTGCGTGGCGCTGCGGAGAGCGCCCAGCTGAAGTAGTAGCTATATGGTTCAACCTAGGCCCCTGGCTGCATGTACATGCCTCGTACATGCCTCTTCATTGAGTCAATATTCATATTACAATTATACTCACACTTGAATGTATAGTGTAAATTATAGTTCAAGTATGACTTTGTATTTCCATGCAAGACTTGAACATTAACTTGACAATTTAAAAGGCAGTACCTCAAAAGATATGATAAACTCTATATCTGCATTGAGAGGTTATCTAAATATCATGATATTCATGTTTCTGCATGTTTTTCAAAAATAAAACAGCTGTGTGATTATTCTCACCTTGAAGCCCAGTTTCTGCAGACAGCGTGCTAACCTGCGAGCACCTAGCTTTGCATCATCCTCACTGAACAAAAAAGAAGAGCAGGAGTAAGTGCCAGCATAACAGTGGTATACATAATGTGTGTGGTTTGGCATGCAAAAGAAATATAAAACACAAACAGCAACTGTCAACCTTAAAGGTTCAGTGTGTAAGTTTTAGTGGCAACTAGTGGTGAGGGTTGCGAATTGCAACCAGCGGCTCACGGTACATTCACATGCTCCTTGGATGGTCCCATTTCCTGAGTTATGAAGTCATTATTCCGACTTCTGTGTGTGTTCATGTGCTCTTAAATCAGAATGTGGAATCAACATAAAACATGCAAAACATGATTTTGCACGAATCATTGTTCTGTATACTTCTTCATGTCCCATGTACACTTTATTTCTCTTTTTACAATAACTATTTAAAAAGGAAAAAAATATTTTGATTATTCTGACACCACATGAATGCACCATCACTCACCCTTCACTCCTCCCTTTCCAAGCGTGTAGGAGAGGCTATGGTGGCCAACATGCACTATCGGCTCTGGTGCTAAATAATCGCGAACCCAACATTACTGCACCAATATTAAAGAGGAAAGACAGCCAACATTTCTTTCACCAGAGAAGAGGAATGGCCCTTTGGCATCTACAAATGTTACGTGAAGTTGCTGTTTTTGACAAGTCTGACATGGTTAGTGTGGATGTTTCAAATGCAGTGTTTACCTTGTTGCCCCAGTGCAGATGATTTTCCCTGAGGACCAGATTGAGGCTGTTATCTTGGGTTTACGAAGCTTCATAAGGACTTTCTTAAAAAAAAAAAAAAGTGGTTAGAATTTAAATGGTGCCAGCATGGTCCAAAATGCAGTAAAGCTATACATACACTTTTATAAAAATCTCTGCATGGATCATCTCTTTCCCTCTTTAACTGACTTCCTTACCCCTACTTCTGGCTTGTAGATGACATTGGTTCCCTCTAAGGCAATGGTGCGAAGGTTGAGGTGGCACCTGGTCCTGAAGGTTGCCACCACATTGGTGATAATGATATCAAGTGCCTCGTCATTGCTGGAATCCATTGGGAAGTGTACAGTGCAGCAAGAGGACCACAAGCGCCTTCTCCTCACACTTTTATCATCAACGCAACCATCACCACTAATTCACGGACTGACAAAGAGACAAGACTATCTGGAAGAAAAATAAAGGACCAGGATTTATTAGTAATGTGAGAAAACTTGTGTTATTTTTTAAGTGCAATTATCTTTGCACTATATATGTCAAGCAATAGCAGTTCCTATGATTTGCACTCTGATGACTTTTATTTGTTATCTGCACTTAAGGTACATACAGAGCTTAGTAAGAGGGCCTTTACATATTGTGTTCCCAACACCTGAAATGCAATGCAGACTGACTTGCAGCTGAAAAATCGGATTTCCTCTGGTGAATTTACATACCAGATCAAAAACTTGGAACTAGATGCTATTAATTGTTGTCAATGCTTTAAAAACAATGCCTTAATTTTAAACAATGCTTTAAACAAATTCATTTAAACCTATGCAAAAATAATACTTTTAAGTGGTTTTAAAGTTATACTGTTTATTTGTCTATCCTAAGAGTCTTTCTTTAATGTCCTTTGGTTGTTGCAGGTGTCTGTCCGTATCTGTGCTCTGTCATTATGTTGCTGTCTCTCTTGAAAAAGAGGTTTTAAATCTCAATGAGATCATCTGGTTAAATAAAAAATAAAAATAATAAAGTCAGTTTATAACAAACTTTTTTTGTTAATTTTGTCATGCATAAACACTATCACGTCATGCAATGTCAATCACCTTTTTAAAAATCTTGTAAATTTTTGTTTTCATGAGTCACATTTGCAGTAGCTTTTGTCTTGCACATACAATACAATTAACTAGCACTATGCACACAAACGTTAAAATAATAGTAATGTAGGTTTAACGTGTCACCTGATTTGCAGCACCTATTCATCTGTTTCTCCAGGCACGTAGTTCCCCTCGACTTAAGATATAGGAGTGTGACACAAAACACGTATCACACAGGCATCTGCAAAACATTAATGTACGTTACCGTTAAACATTTCGGTTTTAAAATGTACTTCTAAGGTACTGTGGTCATAAATTAACATTAGCTTCCCAGCTAGTCCCTGATACGTTAGCCACTCTCTGTTGCGACTAAATCCCTAAGCCAGATAAATAAAAATAGCATATTTGGAGCTAAACTCTCTATATAATGAACTTATCTTTTAAATATGTGAAAGCGTGCAGTATAACTCGTCATCGTTCCATCTAAAATGTAAGGTTTATTGGCGTTACAGCTCATGCCTCGCTCATCCCAGTATTGTTTTGCAGAGTAACGCAATTGATAAGCTTGTTTAGGGAAATGATGCTAGCTAAGCTCATCAGCCTAACAAGCCGGCTGTCAATATTCGATGCAAACTAATTCAGCATAGTTGCATGAACTAACGTGTTGTCATTAGCATTCCAGTGAAATTAACGGCTAAGAACAACAGAGTAACGATAAAGTTACCTCACTACTGCCCAGCTAATTTGGTAATAAGGCTAGCGGTTAGCTAGCAACAAAGAAAAGTGCACAGGCAGTATTGAATGAAAAGTTGTTAGCTTAGCTAGCTAGCGGGATAGCTGTCTAACGTTACACTGAGACAAGATAATTCCACTGTTTCCAGATGGATTTGTGTGCATCTAAAATGTTTGCTTTAATTCTTTAGCTACCTCTTCAGCTAGCTCAGTGGTGAAACCCCGACATAAACAATCCAGGCAACAGTAAAAAAAACAAAACAAAAACAAATTAATGGACAGACCCCTTCCTCCGCGGATAAGTGACCAGCAAGTAGGGAACCTTCCGGTTTCAACTTTCAAAGTAAAATCATGTCACCTAGTGAACTCCAAAATAACTACAATTTAACAACTTCAAAATACAACGATAAAACAAACATTTTACCTGTTGTGTATAATTCAGTATTTCTTTTTCTGTGAAATAGGGCTATTTACTTCATAATACAAACATATAAAGGAACATTTCACCGAGTGTATCCTTTACACCCCATAAACATTTACATTATGGTGTAATGAAACTGCATTTTCCATTCTTTACTCTCTGTACTGTGGGAATCTACACATATACACAATGCATTTCCTTGCTGATTTACACCAACAAAAAGAGAACGAATTTGGAAGGGATTTTCCACCTGTGAGCTGGGAATGGTATTTAAGATGACACAAAACCATAAAACACAGCATGTTAAAGCTTTAATTTTGGTTGCTGCTAAGTTACCACTTCAGTATCACTTCACTATCTATCTAACCTGACATATAATAACTGCAAGAAAGAAAATAGCTCCCCACTCAATCTACCTTGTATGAAATGAGGTTAAGAAGTAATATTGATTTAGCTAGAGAGAAAATATTGATTAATTAATAAAAAATGATGTAGTTACTAAATGAGAAAAATGTAACTGTATTGTAAATCTAATTTATCTTTTGTCCATCCATGAACTGACTGTTAAACAAGAATCCTAGTTTTCCTGTTAATTTGTGTTAAAAGAAATTCTTATAAACTTCTTATATACTGGATGAAAACACATAAGTCAGTTGTTCACCTTTTGGATAAGAACCAATCTGTGGAGGATGATGAGAACAAGAGCTGTTAACTGTTTGTGTAGCAAAACATTGACTAGACGCTGATGGACAAAAGTGGTAATATTTTATTGTTTTGTTAAAAATTATTTCTACAGCACTTCAGTAGTTGTTATTGGTAGGGGCATGTTCCTACCGTCCCTACTAATTTCTACACCTGTGGTCTCAACATGTTACATCAAGCACCTGCATTTCCCTGCACTCTATGCCATCAACAATGTGTCAAACAACACAATAATTTACGAGAACAAGTATAATGTTATTTCACATTCTAAACATTCAATATTTGCCCACAAATGACCTCAAAGGATCACAAAAAATAAATAGGCGTAGCTCTGTGTGTGTGGCCTAATAATTCATTTTAGAAAAGAGAGAAGCTAGCCGCAATCAGGTATAGTCTTTCCTCACCAGAAAAATGGTTGTATAGCTCGATTATGCAGCAGCTTATTACCTCACTAAACTTTTGTTAAAATCTGAAGCAGAATGGATCAGGCAGGCAGCAAAGATCGGGCACTTACAGTTGGTGTTGATTGTTAGGTCTAGGAAACTCAGGACTGTTATAAGACCCCAAGGTTCATCTAATAGAAAGTCGGAGTTAAATAGCATTTGTACTCTCTGGGTGCTCTGGCTTCCTGCCATGCTGATAGGTTAATTGGTGACTATAAATTTCCCTTAAGTGTGAATGTGAGTGTGTGTTGTCATTTGTCTCTGTGTCAGCCCTGCGATGAATTCTGGAGACCTGTCCATGGTGAGTCCCAGTCGCCCTATTTCAGCTGAGATTGGCTCCAGCCCCAGCCACTGAAACCTTGCAAAGATAAGCTGTTGTAATGAATGGATGGATAGCGTTAGTTGACGTGAGTTAAGTTAAGACACATGACTTAAGTTACTTACATCACATGACTTACGTAATGTCCTTTATAAAAACCCAAACCCAACCAACTACCTTTTCCTCAACCTAACCAAGTAGTTTTATTGCCTAAACCTAACCACAATAAGACCATTTCACAGTAACCATGTGTTAAACTTCATGTAATTTATTAAATTATTTAATCAACTCAAATACACTTAATTGGATAACCTCAATTTAATTAAATAGAATTAACTCATAAATTAAATAGAATTGGAGACAAGAGGTCAAAACATGATTAAAATTTGTGGTTAAACAGTAACTAGTATGGTGGTATTTTGTGCCGCCATGTGGACAATGAGGGCTGTCTTTTTGGAAAGATAAACATGAATTTGACATAATTTGAGGTAAGAAAAGCTCAGGGTTCGTACACCGTGTCCTACACAATGAGCTAACAACCTAATATTATTGGTAAACTTGTCATGAATTCATAAGTACTTAAAAGTTGTAATTTGCAAGTCCAACTAGGGTTAAAAGGATCATTGACTCCAGCCAAATTCTCTGTCCACAAATTTGTCTTTGTAATCTTCTTCGTCTGCCAATATTACACTTAACAGGCTTATGTTAACACCATTTCCAGATAACAATGTGTAACTTTTTTTCAGTGTTTATGGTGTATTGACATTTAAGCTATGCGGATTTGAACATCTCCAAGGAAAATGAGCACATCTGGTCAGTAAATTTGCTCCTCAGGGAATTCTGGACAAGCTACAAAAGAGGAGACGGACTAAAGTTTGGAGAAATGTTTGTGTTATCAATGAGAGAATTCACAGCCGCTCCCGTGGCTCATGAATGAATTTAATGAATGGATGCTGTCCTGAGGTTTCTAGGCTCTGTCACATCCTGCACTGATTGTGACCTTTAGGCAGACTGATCGTGACTTTGTGAAGTTTTGTGTTGTTTACTTTCTCTTGAGCTCATTTGACTTGCTCTACTTTATGTAACTTTGCACAACATGGCATGAAAGTTTAACTGGTAAGAGTGACACATAATCTTTATGTGATAACATTAAACTTGACACGGATTTGAAAGTGTGTGAATCTCTGTACACTTTCATGTGTTTTTGTTTGTGCGCATTAATATCCATGACTTATTGCTTGCTTATTATTGTGTCCTGTAACTCAGTTCTTCTGCTCAGACCACTGCAAACACTTCTCTATCCTGGCCCGCGCCCAAACAAAACAGAAAAATAACTTCTTTATGATTCAGCCTTGTTGTTATTGTTCTTCCTCCCTGGTTACCAAATTGACTCTTTTCCCCCTTGTTTAATCCTCCTGGGCTTCTCCCAGTGAAATATAGCCTTGTGATTCATATCCATTCTGCACAAGAGCCTTGTTCAGATGTCCCAAGATGTTTACTATAAAGGTTTAGATTTAGAGCAGGTTAGGAAAGTCAGACCACTAGCATTGATGGCGTGCGTGCGTTTGTGTGTGTTGTGAGATGGCTGACGCAGGGCACAGGAGTATGTTTACAGTTTGTTGGGCTGCACATCACCGAGGCAGTCTCTTCCCAGGGGAACAATGCTCTTATTCTCATTAGGTCATAAGATGCAGGATGTAAACACACAGATGTGAGCACTTACAGCTTAATAGATGCAGATATGTCTAAGAATAAATAGACGGTCCATCACTGTAACTACTCTGTGTGTGCGTATGCGTGTGTGTGTCAAAGAGAGAGTGACTGAGGGAAAGTGAGAGATGAGTCAGTTCATGCTTCTGGGAATATGTCCCTGTATGTGTGTGCATGTGCTTATGTGTATGTGTGTAACTAAAGTCTTGACCTGAGTGTAACTAAAGTTTTAACCTTACATTTATACACTTATCATACACGATAGACAAATAATTCATGAAGTAAAATGTTTGCTATTGGGTGGAGCAATATTATCAACCTAACATGGGTGAATGGGGGCCGAATATGCATACATTCCCAGGCCCCAAGAGGTGCGTTTTCTTCTGAATGTCTGGATGACTTGTAGAGTTTGGTATTCTTATCACAAACAGCTGACAAGGTCACACAATTTTTTACACCCAAAAAAAGGAAGAAGAACTTTTAGAAACTTACTAAAACAAAGTTGGAGCTTTCCAAAAACACTGAAGGTGAAGATGCCCTTTCTTTTAAAAACTTGAGTCATCCGTGTCAGCAGATGTGTCTTTGCAGAGATGTTCTGCTGGGGTGACCTCACTGTTGCCTGTAAACTGGGTGTGTTTGTCAGGACCCCAGTGTTCTGTTTATGTTGGGCGTACATCACAGGCCTGTTTCAAATGGACTTTAGAGAGCGAAGTTAAAGCTTTCGAGAATCCTTGCAGTAGTGTTGTAAAACTGAGTTCAGTACTGTGTTGGTGGCTTTGTGGGAACTCTGTATCCGATTGCTACAGCTTAACCAGTTGGAGTTGTTTCTGTATAGGGGCTGAAAATGATGGCACCTGAAGAAGTCAGGTGGGATCCAGCAACAAGGCAAGAAATTATGTAAATTATATTAGAAAGAAAAGGCTAAAAAATAAAAGTAAAGGGAAGGAGATAAGACAGCCTGGGTAGGAGAAATAATAAGAGACAAAAACCTCTTTAGAATGTGTGCTTGTCACATTTGGATTTGCACATGCCTTAAATGTGCATTCCTGCATTGATGCACACACACTGTATCTGCATGCCCATGTATCGTATGTGTATATTTATGAGTAAGTGGTCCTGTATGAGACAGAGATGGATAGTGTGAGTTTGACGTGCGGAGGGAATGCAGTGCTCTGGTAGTGCTGCTCCGGGGTCTCGCAGTGTAAACAGAAACGTGGGAATGACCAAGCCTGTTTATATCAACCCCATTTTTACTGTGACTAGTCAACCAGGCATCAGGGGCACAACCAACACACTGGTCTCATGTGCATACATGCTCACCCACATGTACGGAGTGTCATATAAAGAACTACATGTAAACAGGTTTGTTTATACATACACCATCCTAAATTCCTAGTGATATTACAAGTGATGACGCTACAAGTGATGTTGGTGTGGATAGTAGGTAATAAGTTTCACTTGATCAAATTCATCAAAACACAAATGTAATGAATAGTCATTTTACCTAAGTTCTAAATTCACAATATTTAACACAATAAATGGCCTCATATAGTTTTAAGGATAAGTTGTTTCATGGAAAACTAACATAAGCCAGCACCTTTCTGTAAAAATGATGGAATACATGTGGTGTTATAATACATGATGATGAGAATACCTTGACTTATCCAGGATTTCATTTGCAATTACATAACTTCTAAACCCATCCTCAGACACAAAATATCACATTGAATCAACATTTTTTGTACTGTCTGATCATATAAAGGATTCTCCAATGTGCCAGCAGACCCTACACTCCCTGTCTATTCACTCACTATAAATGTTGAAAAGTCTAACATTTACAAATGAGCCAATCAAGGCCAAAAAAACACACTGATATTCACCCAAACAAAAAGGAGTTTCTACAAAGAAGTGAAATCTTCTCACCCTCCCATTACAGCTCCAGAGGTGAGGCCGAGCTCAGACAGAGAGACAATCACTCCAACACTCATTGTGCCAGATTTACTGGCCTAACATTAACACACCTGCACAAATGTTATGGAATTCCCTGCTAAGCCATGTTTAGACTAGTTTTGGAAATGATGACACTGCCATGAGCATTATGTGGTGCAACTCCAGTCTGCAGAGAAAGCACCTGCTCGAAAAAGAGAAGCGAAATAATGCTGAAGAAACTGGGTCAGGATGAAAGTCCCTCATGGATACATTTATTTCTAAATGGCAGTATGGTAGTTTGTAACTTTTTTAATTGATTGAGGTGGCAATGGCGCAGTAGATAAGAAACATGCCTTAGGTGTAAGAGACCTGGGTTCACTTCCCACTGCGACACATCCACCAATGTGTCCCTGAGCAAGACACTTAACCCAAGGGGTGTGCAGCCTCAGACATATATAGCAATTGTTAGTGGCCAGTTGTCAGTATGTTTTATTCCATTATTTCAGTTTCATTGACACGCAGGTCAAGTATATTTATGTTTATCTCAGAGGGATTTACAAACTGTACCCTCAATTTAAATATGGAAACACTACAAACAAGGTATAAACCTCAAAAAGAACAACAGATGAAGGACGCCTTGTCCAAGGTGGACAGACATGATACACACAATGAGAATATCTTTTAAGAAAAATGACATTTTTTGTCATTTATTTATATTTCATATTTCACTTTTAAAAATGAATGATATCATCTGTGAAAAGCTGAAAAATCCTCTTTTCCTGGCTCCTCACTGACAGACATGAACAAACAATGCGCGTCTGCCATAGAACCAGGCCCTGCTGGCCATTTTTTCAGCACCTCAGACAGACAGACAGCCAGTGTTTGGATAGAGAAGGAGTTGCTGTAAGCCTCGTGGAGTGGATTCTTCCTCTCTCAAAAACAGTGTGCTCCGAAAACAAACTGCTGTAAGAGGGTGGAGGACGGCACCTAACAATCGCAGAGGAAAACCGTGTTAGACAGTCAGCACAGGAGTCAGGGGTGGGGTTATCAGAGCTCCCTTCAATTACACACCTGGTTGCTCTTTGAGATAAAATATGTTTGTATGCAATGAGGCGTAAAATAGAGTACATAATGTCACTGTGTGTCTTTTTGTATACTATTTATGTTAAATGTATGTAGAACTGTAGTCACGATTTTGGCTTTTTTCCCCCATTTACTGTGTGTGTTGTGTGTGTGTGTGTGTGTGTAGGGTCTCCTAAATGTTGTGCTTATAAGGGTCTGAATTTAGGTGGAATAGGGGGTGGGAGGTGTTGACATAGAAGGATGTTTTGGGGTGACGTTTGGGGAGCGAGTTGGGGTGAAGGTGTAGAATGATGATAGGAAGGAGGGATATGTGATAAGGGGGTGTTGTGTTTTAACGGCTAAGAGTTTAGGAGCATGGTTTGTACGGTGTGCAGTGTTGTTGCATATTTGCAGACTTGCACACACTTTCTAATTGATCTGCCTTTGCTCATATTTGTGTCTGTGTGTGATAAAACAAAGCAACACAAATCTCCCATGCCCACGCACATGTACTACACACTCTGTCTCTCTCTCTCACACACACACACACACACACACACATACACTGATATCTAAATTAATGGTCTCCTTGGGGAGTCATCCAAAGGCCATGGGCGTTTGGGAGAAAAGATTCTTGGAAAAAGGCTTCATCATCAGAACATTTGCTCATTAGTAACCCCATCTTAGCCATTCAGAGAGAGAAAGAGAGAGAGGTACACTAAGGTATACATGGACAAGGTCATATACTTACCATGTTGAGGAGGCATTTACTTCACAGTCTCTCCAAATGACGATAAAAGTGGTAGACAGAGAGAGGCAAATGTGGAATCAGCCATTGGTGTGAGGAGCAGAGACATGGGTAATGACGTAAAGAGCATAAATAGTTCAAAGAAAGTCCAAAAACTAAAAGAAAGAGTTAAAAAAAAGAAAAAAGAGATGTTGATTCTCAGCAAGTTAGACTCCCTCTGTCTCCTTCAGCCTCACTCTGTGCAGGAAGTCATTAAAGAGTAAGCCAATAAAGCTGTGTCAGATATATTGTATCCCCGTCCTCCACAGAGATATAAAATATTGGCCTCCCATTCTCATCAGACATGAGGATCAGCATTTTACAGGCCCACAATGTCCTCCTTTGGAGTTGAGAGAGTTCAGAGAGAAGTTATCAACTGTCTTGTTGTTCGTTTCCAACTGAATTGTTTCCGGTTTTATTGAACATGACTCATAACAAAGGGGCATCCTGGGTAACACAAAGGTTTTAAATGCGGGAATGTTCGTCTAAACAAGATAACAACTCCAGCACTGGCCCTTGAAATAAGTTTTTTTGGCCACTAAAAGAACAATTAATTTGATTTTGAGAATGATCCTGGTGTTGGATTTCTCCTAAAAATTATTTTCTAGCTATGGTAATGTAAATTAAAACTGCATTGATCCAATTTTGGCCACTAGGCTACATAAATCATCAAAATAAGCTGACAGGTACACATCATATCCCACCTCATAGATTTGTTACAGATATTGTGCTTATTTCAATTGCTTATTTTACAGACAATGAGCACCTTTAAAAGTGAAATTCAGTCATTTTCTGAGTACCTGAGTAACTTCGTCTGCTGCTGTTTGGTGCTGGGCAGGTTACAAAGAGTGAGTTTCTCAGAGCTTCTTGGGAGTGGTGAGACTAAAACGTACGCTAACTTTACTTGTCTAATATTTGGTGCTGAGCTGATATTGTACAGTGTTTCTTTGGTGGGGGGGGGGGCTTTACTGAAATAGCCTTCCTGCTGGTGGAAATGGGATGGGGCTCATGAGATCACTTAGAGACAGGGTTGGACTGGTAATCTGGCCGACGAAACTTTGGGGCCAGTACAACGTAAATTATTTATTTATGTAATGGGCCAACGATCGGCCCATAGAGTGGCCCACTGGGTTATTTTCTGTACTGAAACAGGGCTGGCCCAATAACATCTCTTACGGGCCCCATCCCCTCCCCCTCTGCCCTGTCTGTTTCTTGCGTTGTGGGTCAAAAAAAATAAAAAAATTCGACGGATGCCGGCAAATGTATGAAACTAACTGATATGTTTGCTACTGAGGCTGCAGTGACTTCAATATCAGTTGCAGTACCCGACGTAGTGCAGGCACAGGCACTTGACGGAGTATAGAGAGCCACAGCCACTGCCATGTAGAGGAGGAGGCATGTGACAGCAGAGGGCCAGAGTCATCGTGACAGGGTGAGTGACCAGTAGGAGACTGGAGGTGAAGCAGTAAGCATGGAGTAACTATTAAACCTCGGCCTGATTAGACCTCATCTCAGGAATGTGCGGGCATGTGCAGACTCTGCTTGATTGACATCTACCTCACGTCTCTGTCAATTTTATTGACATTTAGCACCTGGTCTTGGCAACTTTATGTTTTATTTGCGTTCCTGAAGTTTTGTGACATCATGTAATTCAGTCAACTGAATATAACTTGTGTAATTGAATGCTGGTTTTATATGTGAATGCTGTCTTTTGGTTTGTAAAATAACTTGAATGCGGAACTTAACTACATATGAACGTCCATTACATTCAAGACCGCACCAAACTTGTTCACACAGTGATGGATAAGCCTGTCACCACCAGGGAAATCTTTCTGTATTTGGCAGTATACATAAATAAGTATGTATATGTGAGTCTCTGGCAACATTTCCATGCTGGCGCACCAATGGTTCTTTACGTCAGCCAGCAATGATTGGTTTGCCAGAGCTGAAGGGGGAACGACGGTAGCGATGGAGTAGGCTACAGCAGCTAGCAGTTTGGCAGAGCCTATGGCGGCGTGGTCAAAAACTTATAGCGATTGACAGCGAGTTTCCAACTCCATTGGAAAGAGGTGACGTTATTATTACTCAATACTAGATTAAATGACTTGTTAACATTTTATTCTCAGTGTGTGGGTGCAGAAGGTTCCTCCCACAAGGGAAGTGCTTATGATGATATATGCTGTTTCTTTGTTCTCTGAGTGTCTTGTTTTTCCCCTCAGATTCAGTTTTTAACATATTTGGACAAGCATTTTATGTCTTATGCAAACAAAGAGGCTAGTTTGGAGGGAAAATAAGCATCCCCTGTTGCTTTTTCTGTTGATAAGATGGTTCATGCTCTTCCAAAATAAATATCCAACATATTAGTAATAGGGCAAGAAAATAATGTGTTGTTCATGGACATTTTTGTGTGCATAAAGTCCACTTTTAGGATATTAAGCAAGATAGATAGATAGATAGATAGATAGATAGATAGATAGATAGATAGATAGATAGATAGATAGATAGATAGATAGATAGATAGATAGATAGATAGATAGATAGATAGATAGATAGATAGATAGATAGCACACATTAATGGTGGAAAGAGAAGAGAGCAATAAAACATGATGGAGGGATAGAAAGGAGGGAGAAAGGGTAAGGAGACGAGGTTAATCCAAACAGATGTGTGCCAGGTTATTTTTACGACAGTCACATCAGCCATTATCTGCCTGCTCTGTTATGGTTAGGGATAAATACAGACCTGGGCAATACCAAGGAGGGGTAGATTTGCGTGAGTGTGTGTGTGAATGGTTTTGTGTCTGTGTAGAGTTTTGTGAGTAATATGTATGTGGTCTCTCTCTCATTTTCTCTGGCTCTTCTCCTTCTGCAGCAGCCAGGGAAGATAACCACAACAGTTTATTCCATTTCATCAGACGCTCTTCTGGCTATTTTAGCCCTAATGGACACAGAGCAGAACTCGCCTTTTTATCTTCTTGCTCAATAAAAATCTTAAGGCCAGTCTGCTCGTGAGACTCTGTGTCTCTGAGCTAAATAAATATCTGTGTATCGACTGAGCTGGTGAGTGGGGAAAAAAAGAACGCTTGAGAAAGTCTGTGTGTTTGTGATAAGTGAAGTGAAAGGGGGATTTTCTGTGGGAAGCAATTGTGTGAGGGAGAGACAAAGAGAGGACATGAACATGATATCTGGCATCAGACTCATCTGTAAGCTCTCCAAACACCTGTGTTTAAGGCGTGGAGTAAAGATAAACGAGAAGTTTAAACTTAGAGTTACAGAGAAATTAATCTGTGTGTATGCGTGTGTGTGTGTGTGTGTGTGTGTGTGTGTGTGTGTGTGTGTGTGTGTGTGTGTGTGTGTGTGTGTGTGTGTGGGTCTGCTTTTATGCATGTGTATGATGCAGGCATGTGCTTGAAAGATGTAGAGTTTTGTGTATTTAAAAGCCCATGACACTATTTTTATCATTCAATGCTTATTTAAATGTGCATGTCAATGTTCCCTCCGTGATTATCTACAGCATTTCAGTTTACACTCACCTGCTGCCTCAGGGAAAGCTAACAACCATGTGTTTAGGTAAGTGTGTGTGTGTGTGTGTGTGTGTGTGTGTGTGTGTGTGTGTGTGTGTGTGTGTGTGTGTCTGCACGCTCTCACCCCATCTGGCCATGTGCGCATCGCTGCTAGAGGAGCAGAGGTGACGGTGAGTTTGGAGCAGCAGAGAAATGATCTGCAAAGTTTATTATCTTTAATTAGCATCTGGGGGAAAGAGAGAGATAAGGACCACCATTTCGCTGATGGATCTGTTCTATGTTTTTTCTCCCAAACTGAGAAGAAACGGTGTAGTAAAAAAGTAAGAAAAACAGACTATGATATCATCAGTCCTGGAAAAGCCCAGATGACTCCAGTTATACCTTTATTTTTGCCTTAACATGAATACACTGGCTACACTGTATCTGTAATATGTTCTGGCTCTGAAGCTGTACCCAAATACTGAATGCAGTACATAGAGTATATTGTAAACAGTCAAACATACTTGAACATTTGCACAAAAATCTAATATTTTAAGGGCAGATTTAGTGCCTTATACCAGAAAGTAGCACAGAGTAGTTCATTTGAGTTTCAAAGTTGCTGACAGTCCACATAACTTCTTTCATTTTGGACTTTCTGATTCTTCTTATTTCCCTCTAACGTCAGTTTGCAAATGGTCAGCGCTGCATATTTACCTATCAAAAGTCACCAAAATGATCACTACAAGAAAGCAATCTCTCTAAAAAAGATGGTGATGATTTACAATTTAAATCATTTCCCAGTGATTTGTGAAATTTCAGAGTTATAAATACTGATGTGACCCTGACATTGAAATGACCAGAGGTTTTGAATACATTTGCTACACTTCTTTCCTTAAGAGGTTTTGAGCATTTAGCCAATATTAGAAGAAGAAATACATTAAATCAATAATTAAATATGTCACATCACGATGGCAATGATTGACC
Source organism: Lepomis macrochirus (assembly GCA_024633595.2). Lineage (NCBI taxonomy): Eukaryota > Metazoa > Chordata > Actinopteri > Centrarchiformes > Centrarchidae > Lepomis > Lepomis macrochirus. The sequence continues at coordinate 21,429,134 of JALXJV020000017.1, read as the reverse complement.
CTGAGAGAAGCTGAGTTTTAAAGCAGGCAAAACTGACCGACATGCAACAGTTAAAGACATTGACATTGATATTTACGATGATGACGGCGATACTGTAAGAGTAACACAAGCACACAAACACAAGCACACACACTTCTCACCTCTTAAGATGCAGATTGCCGCTGTCAAATAAATAAGTCAAAAAGTAAATGTTTATCAAACAGCTGGACAACAGCTGACACACCACAGTGAAAGAGATCTTTTGTGTAACTGTGTCTGTGTCCAAGCCAGTGAGACAAAGAGAGCGATATACACTAACACACACACTACACGTAAAGAATAAAGGAAAGTGGAAAAAACATAAATCCTAATATTGGATTTCCTGACCAACATCTTGCAGATCTTCCAGTGATAGTACACATCCACAGAAATAAGTCTGTTGATGTGCAGTTCAATCTTAACAATGTACAAGTCAAATGTCAAGCCATGCTAATATTTTCAGATGAGCAAAATGTCCACACATCTATTAAAGTTTTTTGGCCTTAATACTATAATACCGCACAGTAATGTCCTGAAATAAATCACCACAAATATAAGCACTGATGCTCCTATTTTACGCAGCCCAGAAGCTCATTTAGGCGGAGAAGAACAATGAAGTTTTGAATGAATACTACTAAGTACAAGATAGTGTGTGCATCGTAAATATTTGACATTTAGTGCCATCATGTGATATGGCACTAAAATATTATATAAATTCCATTATAAGTTCTATTCCCATAACCTAATTCATCAACTTCTACTTCAATAAGTGATCAATGTTTCTCAGATGTTTTATTACAAATCATTTCCTAAATATTGAAAAATTTCATTACATTTTAATTACATTCTAATTTACTTTCATGAAAGTGGTTTTATTTTCTTTGCCTATATCTAATGTTATAGTTAAAGTGTCAAGTTATTTTTTGCATGCACAGTAGAATAGAGAGCATGCATCATTCCGGCTGAGAATTAGTAACAGACACAAAATGTATCCAAAATACAACAAGTCTTGCATTCTGCTTTAGTGGATAGTGCAAGATAACCCTGTCTCTTTTATAAATGGATATAGTTGGATATCTCTCTGAGTGATTGTGTTGAACACAGTTGTAAATTGTGACTTCCCTTAGTGGGGAATGCCCAATTCCCACTGCTAACACAGCAAATTGGAAGTCTATCCTGTGATCTGTTTAGACACTCATCTACTCACACTCACAAAGAGAACATTTAAGAAAAATACCAAAAATAGTAGTTTTTTGAATGGATGTACAGTCTTTCAAACTCTTCAATATGAGGTTTAAAACATCAGTTAATCTGGCAACAGTTTAGGTCAAAATATTTGTGTGCTGCATTGTCTCATGAATGCCAGCAGTGTGGTGTCATCAGAGAAATATGCAGGAACGTGTTCTTTGCACTCACTATTTAACACGATAATCCAGTAACTGAATGCTACGGCTAACATTCAGCAGAGAGATTGGTGGACATCTGTTTGTGATTACGCCGTAAAGGTAAGGTGCTGTTGTGTCTGTCCTCTGCTACTAAGTGGACCTGTCTGTTAACTGCACCGGAGCTTGGGTTAAACTCACAAATACATGCACACACTAATGGGCTAATACACACATACACACACTTGTCTGCTTCCTGCCTGGGACTTGGGGTTCAGAGGATCTTAAGGGTCTCTTGAGATTTTATGTTAGATGTTTGTGTGTGTGTGTGTGTGTGTGTGTGTGTGTGTGTGTGTGTGTGTGTGTGTCAGGGGTACTTTTATCACAACTAAAATCTCACCCCTTAGTCATCTCCTGTTAGCCTCCGGTAGCATTATATCTGCTCTCATGGGAGAACTGATACACACACTCGCGCAAACACAGATTAGGCTGAAATGAGATGTGAGAAGGTGCTACTAAGGTCAGCTACCTTAATCTTACACACACACACACACACACAACACACACACAGTTGAGTGACATGCCAAATCACAAATCCTAAACAACCATGCATTTCCGCTCCATTTCATAAATTCACATTCCTTTCTTTGCCTTTCTTTTACTTTTTCTTCTCTCCAGTCCAACTATTCTGCAATAAATACAAACGATGGCTTTTCGTGTTTATATTACAAAAGTGTAGGAGATTTGTTGTTGTATATTCTATGCTTGGCTTTCTGTGTGTGTACTGTATGTTAGTGTGTGAGGGTGTGTGTAAGAGATTGTACACATAAGTCAAATGTGCAATGTTTGTACAAGTTCCCTCCCTGTACATCAGACCCATTCCTAGAGGGGGGGAGTATCAGTGTAGTAGTGCAGAGGGAGCCTCAATCCTGGGCTTGGCAGGGGCAATGGTTCCCTTTGGGACCTGGAGGGAAGATTGTAGGCTGGAGGGAAGCAACCAGGGAGGAGGGGGATATGCGTAATGTCTTCGCTCAAGAAGGCAGAGGTTTTCCTGTTTTGGGGCAGTCAACACATCCCTGGCTATCAGCAGTTCTGGACAGTTTATCCGGAGATATCGGCAGGTTACGTGGGTGTATCTTACTCAAGCCTGGAGTTTGTTCACGTGGACAAAAGCAGGCTGACACTCCCCTCCACAGACATGCAAAGAAATACATAAATGCAAAAACACACACTACTCAGTCTTTAGGGACTGTTCCTATCTCTCTTCCTGGGGTCTGATAATACTCTCCCTATGCACCATGAGCTACAGTAATTACCTCAGAAAGCTATAGATAATCAGTGTGTGTGTCTGTATCAATGGGCTGTTTGTGAGTGTGCAAAAATGAGCTAACCGGATCGCTGAGACAGAGGGATATGATGTGATGAGATCATTTCATCTGCAAGAGAAGAAAAAATTAAGTTGAGTTTTTCAAAATAAAACCAGGATAAAAATGTTGATGATGAATATAATACTATCTGACAAAAATACAAAATTTTCCACATATAAACAGACACACACACACACACACACACACCTGTCACTCCTCCCTGAGTAATGAGGGGGAAGAAGATCAAAGCACAGAACCTGATCCAGCCAATAAGAGCACGGCACTGTTTATCATCCCTCTCCATCATCGCCCTCCATGTTAACAACAGCCTGACTAATCAGGTGTGAATAATATCAGCGACGGTCCAGCATTACACCTCTAATTAGGTGTGTGTAATGATAATCCTGACATTACATCTCCCATCATTTACAGAGATAAGTCAGGGATTAGACCAGTACAGCGATATGAAATGATGTTGTCTTGAATAAACTGTACTTTGGATATGCTTTACTCAAACTCTTTAACCCCAGTGATCTGTGCATTCCTCCTACCAAGCTTAAGTAAATCTCAAAAAGTAGTGTGGAATCTCTGTAAGGTGCATTAAAAAACTCTTAAGCATGAGGCCGCTCTTCAGATCTCATTTTTTTAACTTTCAAAATCTAGTTTTTATTTTAGACACCATGGCTGAATCATTTGAACCTGATTTTCAACATCTTGAAATGAAATGTGTATGTAAATTGACCAGACCTTCAATTTCACTCACTCTAATTCACAGTATCACATTTTCACAATATAACCCTTTACATATAAAGAATCATTATATACAGAAATCATGCCATGCTACTTTTAAAAGCATTTCAATTAAAAGGAGTGACATAACGTCAGCTTCCCTCCATCTAACTTGCACACATAGAAATAGTCTCCATTAGAGCTAAGTGCTTGTTGAGAGCTTTTTTTGTGCAGTCTACAGTTGGGAGTGAGGAAATTGTGGGTGTGCCCATGTAGTCGATACAAACCCGTGATTGGTGGGTGAAACCCAATAGAAACTCTTCTCTCAACCGTTTTTGACTTGAAAAACTTTCTGTCTTGCACTCAAAGAGGACAGATTCACAAAAACTTTTTGTGACACAAAAAAGAGGCCTTCTTGTTTTTAGTCACAAACTTGATATTTGATTGCAGTGTGGGAAATGTGCTCTAAAAACTGTTTTTTTGCTTGCATTAAAAAGACTCAAAATACCTTCATACTTTTAATTGTACTTCTGCTTGAAGACAAAGAAGAACTCTTATTTGAACAACCCGTATAAAGAAGACTTAAGAGCAAAACAACCACACATGACAGTTTAATCTGGCCTGTTTTAAGCTCAATACCACTTTGAAATCTATTCGAGTTTAAATAGGACTGTGTGTGGCTGCGTCTTGGCTGAAAAGCTTGTATTTGCTTAACTGTTTTGACTGTATTTGTTTTGACTAGACGGAATTGACCAGACATCCAACAACAGAGTGGAGTCAGCAGTAGGGGCTGGGGGGAGAAAGAAAGGGGGAGACCAAGGCTGCTGTGAAGGATTTAGTAGGGTGCAAGCAGTTCTGGTCTGTTGGAAGATCAAACCACACACACACATAAACACACACACTCATCCAAACGATACCACTGTGAGATAGAAAACTGTCCCTCTCCATCTCTGTGTTTATAAACTGTAGCCTCAGTCAGTGACAGAGACCAGACCCTTGAAACCCAGCACTGTCCTACACCGGCCTACTGCCCAGTGCTGCAAAGGGAAGACACACACACACCTATACACACACACACACACACACACACACACACACACACACACACACACACTCTCTCTGTTCACACACCCTGTTTTTATCTGTGCATCCAATCAGCAGGCCACAAGTCAAGCCAGAGGTTGCAGGAGGGGTTAAAAAAGTGCCATACTGTAGTAGAACACATGTTCACACACAAACACGCTTCTTGCAACTGCAGCTGCATCACATCGCCCTTACTTCCGACAGGCCACTTTGGGCACTCAGCCAATTCAAGTTCAAGCCAGCGGTGTATGTATGTGTATTCTGAGCCAAGCCATCAATACAGCAGTGCCTGTTCAGTGCCATTTCAGCCACAAACCCAGTCCAAAATGCTGCTCATCTCTTTGTTGGTTTCTCTGCAATCTGTACCTTGTTATTTGTCTGTCATTGGCCTTCATCTGTCTGTTGTTGACATGTCTCATTTTATTCTTTATACTTTAATAATTAGCTTCAAAGATGATCTATAAGTACAGGAGCAGCACATTAAAGGTGAGTTCAGAGAGAGACAACAAATTTTTGCTTGTTATTTGCGCAAATGTGACCACTGTACTGTTTGTTTGTGCCCTGTATTGATTGCACTTTTGTTAACTTTTTCTTTCTTCCCTAGGTATTTACCCTATCGATACGACTTGGGTTAATAACTCTTACAAGTATTTATTAGTACTCTTACTAGTATGTATTGTCAGATGTAGATCTCTTACTCTATTGATGCTTTGTTGATGCTTGTATGTTGTTCCTTAATTGTAAGTCGCTTTGGAAAAAAGCGTCTGCCAAGTGTATTTGTTCAGCTCAGCATCTGACTGAACTCAGAACTCACCAGAAACTCCAGTTGTTCCTGTTACCTGTTCATAAAGCCATATGCTATATGTCCAGACTGAGCTAGCTAAATATGAACGTGCATATTTTACTAGCGGTTTCTGCGTTTACATCCACAGCATTTGGAGCTTTTCTGAAGTGGAAAGATTACTTTCTGTAGCCTCTTAAAGGGTCAGTATGTTTTAAACAGAGTGCATGTCGGATTGGTAAACACCATCAGAAAACCCACACAAAAACAGACAAACTGGCTACTTCATGCAGGAATTGGCTCTCTTTTGAACTTTTTTCATTCTTGCCACAATTACTTACTTGTACGTAAAAATGAGTGATGCACCATGAATGCCTTCAAGGAAAGATTGTGTGAAAGTTTGTGCCCGCACTTGAATGAATACTGTCCCTCTCTATGACAGCATGAGTTTGTCCCCTCTTTGAGTTTTTTCCTTTAAAACACTTTGTGAATGTCAATATGGAAGATAAAACAATAGGGAGGCTGTCATTAACTTGGATTTGTCTTTGTGATTTGCATCTCATTGCAGTTTTTCAGTGTGGATGGAGATCTGCACAAAAACGACCCGCAAACAGAAGTGTTGATGCACTTCATTTTCAGATTTCAGAAGTGTGTGAACAGGTGTGAAAATGTTCACTGTCTTCCTTTATTTAGGCTAATAGAAAGTCTTTGAGCACAATGACAACATCCCAGTTTTAGCAAAACAGTTTGTTTTTCCTCTTGTCTGATTGGTCAGTGAGGTGAGGTACATTCTACAAGACATCACACAATTTCTGCACATATGCTCCACAAAATCCGTATCCATTCATCACACACATTATGAAAACCAATACATTTACCACAGATGCACACACTTACACAGATAAGTGCGCATGTGTGTGCGCATTCCAGAGACCAATACACTCCAACTCCCTCACATTGTAAGGACAAGACTTCCAGGTCATTAACCTACACTATGACAGAATATCAGTCTTATTCTGGAGAATCACAGCTTGCCTCCCCCGGATGTTCCTGACACTGAATATCAAAGGATTGTAGTCTTTTTGAAATATAATATGATATTTCCACTCCCATAAACATATTCATAATTCTCCCTTATTGCCCAGTTTGTCTGCCACATCCTTTCGCCCCGAATTTCTCCACTCCCTGCTGTATCTTTGCACTTTCTGCAACCTTTAGTTATTTTACTTTGATTTTTCGTCCTCTTTTTTTTTTTAGAGGTATTTGAACTGAGGCAAAAAACAATTTGTTGGAGTGTGTGTGTTGGGGGAGTATGGCTGTGATAAGGGACAGGGAACTGGCGTGCTTAGACATAGATGGATGATGTTTTTCTCACCCTAAGCCTCGCTCTAAGATTACAGTTTCTTGTGTTTTTCTTTACAGCCACTAAGATATTTTCCTTTTTGTAATTTTTTGTTTTTGTATAAAATTGTTTCATATGTGCGTGCTACAAAAAATACAAGTGGAATGTTTTGTCAATAAATAAAACAATATTTTGCTTCTGATTTTGCTCCCTTCCACTCACATAATGCATTGTCCTTTTGTTACTTTGCCTTTTCAGTTAACACTCATATGGTTGGAAGAATTGGGTGAGAGAGGAAGATGTTAAATGCAATTTTTTGAAATTGAAATCTGGCTGTGAGAGTATGTGGCCAGTCAACTTTAAAAAATTTAAAATTGCTAGAGGTTAAAGTGAATCTTAATGTAAATAACCAAGTCAAATGTTGAGAATTAGAGAGTACCGTTGATAACATAGCATAACAATACAGTAAACATGCAGTAGCTCTAATCACCAATGACACAAATTTCCTGGTTTTCAGTTTCCATTTTAATTTTGCTTTTCCTCCCACCATCCCGTCTTTTAATGTAATATAGAGACTTTTTACAAAATATTTTACAGTCCAATTTAAATTTTAATTCACACTTTTTGTGTAAGGAAAGATAAACTATGAACAAACTGTAGCTATTTTGAATGTTTTTCAAAAAAAGATACAACTGGTTTTGGATATAGGTCTATTTGTGGAAAGTTTCAGGTCTCTTGGTTGGCGTTAATGTATAGCCTTCGAACATTCTAATGAATAAGCCCACCTGACCTTACTCATGATTTAAAATTTGGGAGGAGCCATTGGGATATCAGGTTTGTATTCTACTCGCAAAGTGGAAGCTAGCAAGCTAGGCTAAATAACTTTAGCTGATCCCCACTAGTGGCTACTTTTCGTTCATGTAATTTCAACACCTGCCGCAGTGTAACATTACAACTACCCATATTAATATTACATATCCTTTCCATGATATCATACACTATAGAAAGGTCTGGGTCTAACTTTCATGGGTCCAGTTGGCGGGACAGCAAATACTTCGAAAAGAACTTCGTACATTAGCCTACTTGGTGATTTGTATCATGGAGTGGGAGTGACGTTCCTGTAATGTAGAGAGAACGCAAATTACAGATGGGCCTGGTCAATGGCTAACACCATTGGCCCCCAGCTGAATAACTGTCATGGTTGGAATTGTAGTGATAATGCAGTTTAGTGCTCGCCCACACAGATATTGCAACAATCAAAGATTTCAGTAGTGACAATGTCAGTCCAAGCAAATTCACACTCCCTGGAGTACAGTGATGTAGGGGGTGCTGTCACTGTAGAAAAATAAACAAGATTTTAATTTCACTATTTTGTAATTACACTTTTGACCTAATAAGTACACAAATGAAAACACACACCACAGATAAATAAACTTATCAAATCTTACCAAAAGTGAATTTTAATTTCATTCAGACGTTCATTATGTTTGAACTATGCACACCTAAACCAGTCACTACTTGTTACAGATACAATATTATTTGTTCTTCTACAGGGCATTCCCATAAGAAATTCACAAGGTAGAGCTGTGGTTTCTCAACATATTCAGTTGTTTTAAACATTTACCAAAAGTGTTTGTGTGACATAGAGAGAAATGATAATGACCCAAGGCATCAGGTGTCCCCCTCGGTGGCCCTGTGAGCAACATCTGGAAGCCGTCCCTTCATGGTGACATCACACAACCAGCCTAACCTTTGACCCCAAACTGGCTAATTAGCACCATGTCCTTTCATAACTGCCAGGGTCCCCTCTTTTTTTCTCTCTCTGTCTTTCTCACTTACCCCCAACCACCCACCCCTCCACCTGTTGCCTCTTGTCACTGTGTGTGACCAAGGTTCTGAGAGAGTCACAGAGAAGGTTTCATAAACACTTGCGGTACATCGTGTTACCATTCACACGCAAGTGCAAAATGATAGTTATGATGGTATTACATTAGGGTCTCTGTTTTATTGACGCACAATGGAGAGAAAAAGGGCTGTGCTCTGTTTCATGAGCTATTTTAGTTCATCTCCCTCTCCTCGACTCTCTCTGTTACTCTGTGTTGGATCCATGCATCTCAGAGGTGATCATCAATCTAGCAGACTCTATTATTACTTTTCCACAGAGTGCTTTAATTTCCAGCCCACCCATGAGATTAAGCCCCCTCCTTCCCCCTTTTCCTCCTCACCTATCTATTGCTTTCATCATCTCTCTCTCTTTTCCTTATCAGTCCTGTGAACTTTTACCAAAATGTCTTTTCTTTTCTTTTCTTTTCTTTTAGATGTGTAATGTCCATTCTTTTCAAGAACTTCTTCCAACTGGATCCAAAATGCAGCTTCACATTAAGTGTGTTTGTGTCAGTTCTAAAACACAGAGGTGGTGCCTGTTTAGTGCACTGTGACACCGGAAGCAAAGGGGTTAAAGTTCAGCTCTCAAGAGACGCACCATGCATCCTTGCACACACTTAAGCTGTGCAAGCAAAGGCGTTGTGTTCACACATACATTCGCTCATATGGTTGTGTTCCACTACTTGCCTTAACTTAACCCTAACCTTAGACCGAGTCTTCCCCTTAAAATGTAATGATTTTCATTATGTGCACTTGCATTTTGTCGCCATAAGGAGGCGAGCCCTACAATGCTTGCTCACATACACACACACACACACACACACACACACACACAATCCTGCATCCCAGTAGCAATGATCTGCAGCGTCATGCAAATATGGTGTTTTAAGTAGATCTTTGCACACAACATTTCAGTCACTCAGACTCACACTACATCATTCAGCAAGATGCACCGGACTATCATCCGTGTCCTTCCGGTGCAACCCAACGTTTCCCAGTTAAAGCAGCTCCAGAGAGCTCCAGGGACTTTGGTTGTTTGGACTTGGCCCTGAGTGGATCAGTGCATGGAGCATCGGTGTGGAATGATGTGGAAGGCCAAACAGGGGATTGTGGGTGCCGGGTATCCATTACATCAGAGGGGACCAAGGCGCCAGTTTGCCATCTGAGACGTGACACCCCCCTGTCCTTGCACTTTATCCTGCTAACTGGCAAGATGTGCTGAAAGTTACATGGTCCCTGTGAGTGGAACAGGCTAATACCAAATACTTTTAAATGTTTAGCATACTGTAAAGTCTGCAGAATATTATATCAGCATCATGTATTTATGATTCAACAATTTTTTAGGTCATGAGAATAAACATCTTTATGCCATTTACATTTACATGATGAAACATTAAATTGCGTTTTATTTTGACCAATACTGGGATTTTATTTTAGATTTTTTTGGGGGTGAAAAAATATGGTCAGCTTTTCAACTTTCATGTGTGTTCCAGGTTGCAGGCATTTTTCTTCACCATTTCAAAACATGGCATTAGAACCTGTTATCACTCCAAAAACCATCAGTAATATTATGAGCTTTCAGTGAGGATGGACAAAGGTTAAAAGCTTAAAATCCTGTAATATGTAGGCCTTTGTGAATATCACAGATTGAGACAATATGTATGTATCCAATTTTTTTTACAGCTAGGTCATTAATATCCTGAAGATCAGCACCTATAAACTCTGGAAAATGCACAATTCAGGAATGAATCCATGTCATAATAAAAAAATAATTAATACTTAGTGAGTTAAACTACTAAAATAAAAGATATTTTCTGCATGTTACTTGGCACCCATCCAGGGTCTCTTGGAATCCTAGAACTCTTAGGGAACCAGCATGTTAGATCAGCACCAGTGTCTCCTCCCAGCATGAGGTAACGCCCCCTTTCGGCATGGAAATAAAAACTCTGTTCCTTTCTGCTTTGGTCACGCACAGTTAGCGGTTCGTTAACTCATCTCCAAGGCACGAGTTTGTCCACTCTGTTCATTCCTGTCCAGCCGAAACCTCCTGCTCCCATGTTTTGAGCCCGCTCAGGTTGGAGACAGTTCACCATGTCCACCGGGTCTCTCAGCGATGTCGACGACGAGCTCCTGGACGGCATCCTGAAGTTTGGCTCCTCTGGCAAAGACTCCAATGAGAGCACGGAGGAGAGCTCCAACTGCGAGGGGGCAAACGACACACCGGGCAAGAAACGGAAGACAGCGTCCCGGAAAACGGCACCCAAGGGTGTGGCACAACAAGAGGGCAAGCACGTGCAGAGGAACGCGGCCAACGCCCGGGAGAGAGCCAGGATGCGCGTCCTGTCTAAAGCCTTCTCTCGGCTGAAGACGACCTTACCCTGGGTACCACCGGACACCAAGCTCTCCAAACTGGACACTCTGCGCCTGGCGTCCAGCTACATCGCGCATCTCCGGCAGATACTGGCCAACGACAAATATGAAAACGGATTTATCCACCCCGTTAACCTGGTGAGACTGGGGATAGGGTGGAGGGGAAATCCAGAAGTTTATTCATGTGATAGAAAAAATATAAGTGAGGGAAAGTTAAAATGGAGTTTTAAATGTGGGCCCACATTCTCAAAATGTTGGGCGAGTTCAATTTATTTAAAATCACAATGATGGTTTGTGTGACTAATAGAAATGCTCATTTTAAAAAATGCTATCCACTGGAATATAGGCTATAAATTTCTTACGATTTTTTAACATGGGTTGCAGATTCCTGCTTGACCATATAGTTGGTAAGAGCACCAAGGTGACAAATGAAAAAATCTTGTGAAGCAGGTGCATGAGAGGAGAAAAAAGCAACAATTCCTATTTATGTTGACTGGTTTCAGGGAAAAGTATCATCATTTAAGAATCATTATGCTACAATCTATTCACAGACCAGAAATTATGCAGGCCCATCATTTGTCTCAGAATTTCGAAATAGGCTACTGCCGCTGATGCAGAACAACGCCGGGCCTTTACCTGGCAAAACACTATAAAAGCGCTTTTAAGCAGATTAGACACATTTTAAATGCGTATATTCCTAACTATATATGTATATATATATATATATATATATATATATATATATATATATATAGTTAGGGAGGTCAGTTAATGGGAGCTGCAGAGGCAAAACGTTTTTTTATGAAACCGTTAGGCCTATATGAATATCTGGTCATTAGGCTGCTGCTTGGAATTCATTACTTGATGACTGCAGGTCATTAATTGACAAACAATTGCTCTGAATGTTTTGTTTGACCTCGATTTAATTAGTTGATGAATTAACTATCTAAGAAGCTATTTGTCCTAATTGGGTGTATTTTCCTCCACAGACGTGGCCTTTCATGGTTGCAGGTAAGCCGGAGAACGATTTGAAGGAGATGCTGAACACAACAAGGTTATGTGGAACAACGGCGTCCTGACGAAACAAAGCAGACACCTCTATACGTTTTTAAAGGAGGAATGGTTTTCAACAGAAAAAAAAAACAAACAAAAAAAAGATTGTGACTGAAATGCACGTCTCATCTCCGCAGACTCTGAGTGGGAATAACAGAGAGAGGATACTCTCTACTTCACTCCCGTAATGACAAGTTGAATTTTATTTAAATGCATTATGTCACCTATTGTTGTCTTTGCTGGTTCAAAGATAAACTGCGTGCTTAAAATAGCTTTTTTTTTTTTTTAACCCTCTGCAGATGCATTTTTACTCATGCAGGCCTGTTATGGCTGCTGCATTATGATGGATGGATGTGTACATGAAAAGTCCATGTGGTTGTACAGATTACATGTATATAAAAATATTTGTATCACTTTTACACCTTGTGTACTGAATATTATTTCCTTCGTTTCGTTTCCTTATTATTTCGTTTAATTTAGTTTTATTTTATGTGTGTGGGCCAATGCTTTGACCTAGTAACCCCCTCTTATCACTCCACTCCTTCAGAATAGCAGAACCTGAGCTCCAACGAAGCGTCAGTGCAGATAAGTCTCTTTCTGTTGTTTCTAAAAGATAACAGTTGACGTGATTGTCATTACATAAACAAACATTTGCCTTCAAAGATTATGGGACCCTAAAAGCAGTAAATGCTGTTGTAGTTTAAACAAGTCAAATTACGTTTATCTTCCAGCCAAGTTCATTGATAAATGCACGTCAAGAAACAGTGCAGCAACGCCAGTTTTAGAATTTGCTTATAAGCCTGGTAGCATAATTTTGCTGTACGATTTAAGCGTCGAATGCGATTTTTAGTTGCATTTATGCTAAATAACCATTACACGCTCACAGATGTGCACTTATTGGATAGACAATTTAGTACCCACCAATCAGAAGTGAGTTCAGAGGATCAGAGATATGAGACATTTTTGAAAGTAGAAAATCTTTCCCGCTGAGCTTTAATCCCATCCACACCAGTTGTTTTAATTCGCTCGGGTTATGACCGCTATGTTTACATCAAGCCGACAGTTATTTATGCAGTCTGACACGTGGTCTCTCTCTTCCTCTCTCTCATTGGGTTGAGAGTAAAGACGGATAGCCTAGTGTCGCCCCCCATCGAATCCCTTTGCCTTCTAGTCCTTTTCGTCTGTCTGTCTCTCCTCTCTCATGGTCAATGCATTCACTGGTTAGTAGCCTGCATACAGTATATCTCTACTTATTTAGAGACCGTACTGAAACACACATTCTTTAATTATTACATAAATATTGCAGCCTGCCTATTGGAAAGCTGCTAGGCCTTCTGGTTACATGTTACATTGAAAACATTGTGAGTTAAGATATGTTACATTGTTGTAGATCAATCTATCAAACTGAATAAATTAACATAACCATAAAAAACTACAATAATACCTAGTAAATATTATAAGCCAATAAGAAATGCTGATAATGTTTTTTGTTGTTGTTTTTACCTAAAAGTGATCCAATTTTCCATCTATATTCCTTCAGCCTAAAATAATCCCAGTGTGTTATTTTAATCGTAGCCTACACTGCAAACTCCTTTTAGATCCCTACAGTAAAAATACAGGACATTCCTCAGTGTTGTGGCACAGGTAGTCTTATACTGACTTCAGACATTCTGCTTCCTAATAAATAGGCTGCTTCTGCTTTTGATACTATAGGCCTAGGCAATAATAGGCGACTTGTTTACATTTACTTAAAAAAACTTAGTAGACTTAGCCTAAATTATCTGAATAGGCCTATGTCTGCCACCAATGGAAAACACAAACAAGTTTAACAGAATGAACATTTCCATATTCATTAATCATTAATGGTTAATATTTCATTTATAATTAAACTGAGTGTGAAACTGAATTCTTCACTTAATGTAAAATAGTGATTTTGCAATTCCAGCTTTGACATCATGGTCTTCCCCTACAGATGGATTTTTCTTAGTTGCCATGGAGATAATTATGGTATTATTGACGCTAATGTGCTTGTTTAGCTTTATTTGTCATTAGGACTATTCTCAGTGACTAGCAGGAGAGATGTGACTGACTTTAATCACACATACTCGTTCACTTGATTTTCTCCATGCAAAAAGTACAGTACGAGCTATCCTTTAAGAGGAACAATAAGACTGAGTGCTGTGGTAGTAATAAAAGAGTCCCACCGACATCTCTCAAAGAACCCGCACCTAATACATCAGCGGCGGCATGGCAGGGGCCTCGCCGCCACCTCAAAGGGACCACCGTGGAGAAAATAAACTTGGCCGCCTCTCTCCTGGGGCCAGCTGCAGAGAGCGAAAGAGGAAGAGACACAGAGGAGGGAGGGAGGGGTCTTTATGAGAGCAGGGCCGGGATTCCCATACTTGCTAATTGTTTTGTTGGATTGCTGCCCAAACTGTGATGTGAAAAAGGTCCACGGCTTGAGGGGAGGAAAGGAGTCACAGTGTTCCTGCTGATCCCATTATGTTTCCCATCTGCCCTCATCCTTCAGATCACTTACTTTATATTGGCATGTCTCTTTGTCAGGGGTGATATGGCCAATGCAGCATGCTAGTGTGAAGGCTAATATAGTCAACAGTTATACTGAATCAACATCTCTATACTGGACAGATATATTAATCAATAGAGCCTACAGCTGTTTTTTTATGTGTGTTTTTTCCACTGATTGTGAAGAACTCATAAAGCCTTCGGCAGAAAACAACAACTACAAGTCTCTCCTTCTTTTATGTTACATCACTATTTAGGCCTACATATCAGGTCATTACAATACCAAAACCCTCCAGGCCCCACCCTAACGCATCTATCTACTATGCAGTAGGCTATCCTAAGACTGCCATCTTCTGGACAAAATAAAAGGTGTTTTATTTTACATCTTGGGACCTGACAATCATATAGGCATCCTGTGACAACAACAGGAGTGTAATAGTAACATCCACTGGTGTAGAATTTAGAAGGGACTGTCCCTACCAACATCTAGCCACTAATGAATTGTCCCTAGCAATAATTTGATTTAAAAAAAAATAATAATAATAATTATAATAACCACACCAGCAGTGATACCAAATATCTGCACTTGGTAACATCTAATTTCATACTGCAAAAACTTTAACCAATGCACAAGAGATGATGAATATTTATTTGCATTTTTATTAGGACATGCGGCCAATTGCATTGGTTAATATTATACATTGACTGAGTAGGCTTCACAAAGCACAGTACACAGAAATGATTCATTTTATTTTGCGTTTACTCAGGAATGGATTGTTCCAAAATGTGTTGGATTGATATCACATATTGAAAAGCAAAAATCCAGTAAATGTGCTGTGATTGTTTTCATTATCAAAGACTGTCTTCTCTTCTGGAAGGATCAAATGTAACTCATCACCAACATTTAGCTCCAGAATAACAGCATTTGACAGATACTCAAAATTCCCACCGGACTTATAATTTCCTTGTAAATTAAACATTATTGATTTCCCATTATGAAATAGTTGCACTCCTATGAGCTCCACATCTGTAAATCCACATATTGTAAATCTGAAATAGTACACTCCTTTCACAGGAGCAGTGAAGAAGCCAGTGGTTGGACTGTAGGCGTTACCAACATTTGTAAAAACTTTGCTGAATCTTAGGACTGTTGGAGTATTGTAAGGCCCTACTTCTCCCGAGTTTGTCAATCCAGCATAAAATGCCACCTTTGCACTTTGTTCGATTAGACTGTCCACTTGGCGCTCAGTGGTGTTCATTCTTTCTATTAGAGCCGTAAGCTCAACTTCTTGAGCTGTGTTCTGAGCCTGATAGTCATCCATCTTGCGTGTTAGGAGCTGCAGCTCACTGTCACTGACCGTCACTCTGGCCTCTATGGACAAAAGTTCAGCTGCCTGGTTTTCAAGATCAACCCTCAGCTCCAGGTTTACTTTCTTCAGGTCTTCCACTTGTTTTTCACTGGCACCGAGCCTCGCTGTGAGATCTGACAGCTCTTCTGACTGCTCTATGTTTACTTTCTTCAGCTCTTCCACTTGTTTTTCATTGGCTGTCAGTCTCTCTTCCATGGCAGCGTGGTCTTTCTTCAGCGCCTTCAGGCTGGTTTTAGTGAGGAGGAGATCCATCTTCTGCTCATCTGCCTGCACCTCTGTCTCACTCAGCCGGCCTTCTATGTTCTTCAACTCCACCTTCTGCTCCACCACCATGTCTCTCAGTATCCTCATCTCTGTCCAAATGTCAGGGTTGGTGCTCATCTGGTAATTGGACGGATCAGATGTGGTATCATGGTCCAGAAGCTGCTTTTTGTTAGGCAGGAAACCTTGGGGTTTGGTCTCCCCTCCTTCACTTGCTTGCACCTCAAGAGCCCATGAAACCAACAGGCAGAGCAGCAAAGATAAACCTGCCCTCATTATGCTGTCTGTTGATGCCTCTGCAGGGAATAAATGTATGGAGCTTGGTTAAGAAAACTATTTAGCCGACGTTGGGAAAACAGCAGCATGTGTTTCACATAAGTGTTGGGCAAGCTCTTTGGTTAAAAAAGTAAAAGGTGGCACAAAGATAATTGACACAAGTCTGGTCTACAAGGTCATGTGAAAATCCCACATGGTATTTCACTGAGGAGGGTGGTGTTTTGGTGGGGTCAGCTTGTCCCTGTGTCCTTTTATACTGGTGGTGTGGCTGTTTTAAAGCACCCATGTTCTTTCACATGTTTTCCTATATCTGAGCATTTTCGTTAATTCTTTATATAATTAATAAATATATTATTTTATTTTAAATAAATAAGTGGTAGCAGCACCTGACTGCATTCTGCTGTCGTTTTTGAGGTCTGCAAAACATCAATAGAAAACTAAATGTTGTGTGCAAAAGTGAAATGAAAGAGTCCAATGTGCTTTAATATAGCTAATGAAAAAATTAAGCATATACAAATGTACTATTACATTTTAGTTGTGTCAGTTTCTGTGTGAGAGAAGAGAAATGTTGTGCTGTCTATTTCTGTTGATGAACTGTTCTGTCTCAGCATTTAATGCCACCTTGTCTGCCTATTGGTGTTGGTCAGTGACATTCATGCCAGAAAGTGTGTCTTCTTACACATCATGAATAGTGGAACATTGAAAACTAAAAGGAAAAATAAAATATACGTAAAATATTATTTATTTTTATTTATACCAGCACCATTTGAAATTTTTCTCATGGCCTTTTTCTTTATCAGCCTGTGTGCAGTTAGAGAGTCCTTGCCAAATTAATCAAAAACACATGCTGCTGCTCTCACAACGAATGTCAGCTTATCACTTGTAGAAAGAAGGTAACCAAGCGTCTGTATTCTATGTAAGTCAAGAAGAAGATCATTATTATTTCTAACAACAGTAAAAGCCATTATTATTTCTAACAACAGTAAAAGCCAGATCAAAGTTGATCAGATATTTTGACCAGAAGATGGCAGTCTTACAGTACTGGTGACACCCATTATTTTTAAGAGTTGGGCAGGGGACTGGTTTGAGGGATGAAGTGAAATGGATGAATGGATGCTATTTGATACAAACTGACATCATTACCTGCTGCTCCTCAGTCTCAGTCACTTAAAGTGTTTTTTGGTAATTATTTAAACACACAATGGATACATTGCTTTATATAAACACAGATGTCCATCACTTACTGTTTATAATGTTCCACAAGGAGAAAAGGTGTTTAAATGCTTTTCAGGATCTTGCTAACTGTATCTATTTAAACCCCTAGATGGCAGCAAAGGATCCCCTATAACAAACAGTTGTGACTGTCATTAAAAGTAAGTAAAGTAAGTAAAAGTAAGGGCCAATAAATAGAAGGGAGGGAGAAGTGGGTGACACATTGCATGGATCATTGAGGATTTAGGGGCATGGTAACATGTTGACAGGGTGTAGCAACTAAAAGGGGCACACAGCAAGTGAAGAAACTGGAGTTCAGGTAGGGTTCAGGGATGTGGGGGAGCGAGGAAGACTGAGTAGAAAAAATGAAATCACATAAATGTTTCTGTAAATGAGTGCTGATGGCTCGGACTGTTTTGCCTGTTGTGCTTTAGGAACATAAGACACAGTTCATGGTAGAAATGACTGTGTCACGCTCATCATACTCACCACGCATTTAAAAGACTGCCAGATGAACTAACATGACTGAGGTTAGGGAGCAGCTGGTTGCAGTGTCAATTTGTATCAGGTGGTGTGGCAGCCTGGCACAGCAACCACCAGAGCAGAGGAGATACCAAAGATAGCTGGGGCCTGCCCAGATCACCCTTGTTTAGTCGCATGCTGTCATGCGTGTGTGTGTGTGTGTGTGTGTAGTGTGTGTGTGTGTGTGTGTGTGTGTGTGTGTGTGTGTAATTGTTGGCACCAGTTTGTGATTATTAAAATGTGTCAGTTGATAGTCAGTGTCTGACATGAGACTTCTGGCCTTTACGTCATTGCTGGAGCCATCCATGCAGCAAACTATGTGTATCTATGTCCCACATTCCCTAATTTAACAGCAACCCTTTTGATTTTGTTGACCACCCTGAACCCCCTCAATCACAAATATAGGTGTGAAAGAAAAATATCTACACTGGGATATATCATGGTATGTCTGAACCAATGCTTCATTTATTTGACTTAATATGTAGGATGTGTGTTTTCTTCTGTTACTGCTGTCATTATACCTTTTGCTACTTTGTGGTCCATCACTTAGGTGGCTAACAAAATCACCACACTTTAGATATAGACAGAGGGCACAAATTAATTTGTTCAAGTAATAATAATCCTGTCTAAGAGGCACTGAAATACCATGAGGTTTCAGAGTCAATTATGCAGAATAAACAGATATTTTGGGAAATAATAGTTCCTGGAGTATCTGCTGGTGTCCTGGCAATCCTGCGGTGACATTGTTGTCACTACACTTGGCCAAGAAAAAACTCATGTAAAACCACAACTTGGCATTTTTACACTTCAGTTTTTGTATGGATTTAGGAACACAAAACATGCAAATTAGAGAATATAAGAGGCTCTGCTAGGTGGATTTTATTACCTTTGGACAGAGCCAGGCAAGATGTTTCCCTGTTTCTACTCTTTATGCTAGGCAAAGCTTGCTTGGCCTCAGCTTAACTTTAAGCAGACAGATGTTAGAGTGGTGTCAATCTTCTCATCTAAACCTTTACAAGAAAGTAAATGCATATTTCTCAAAATGTTGAACTACTCCTTTAATGATCTAATCTTGCCATATATTGCACTAGTTGTTGAAAAAAGATACATATTTGTATTTTGTTTAGCAGGTTTAAGTAGAAATTCACTTAAAAGCTTTGAAATGTTTTTTGGAAACATAACATAACTTTGATGTATAAAAGGGTAAAAGTGATGCCACAGCCCGTCACTCATCATAGTCAGATCAAAGCTCAGATAACCTTAATAAAGCCTTATTCACTCACCCTCACACACATGAGTCATGCACACGCATAGCTGTCAGGTGGAAGAGAAGGATATCCATCCTTGCCTGGGTGCTTAAAAGCCGTCTCCTCCTCCTGAGCCAGTACACAGTGTGCAAGTGAAAAACAATACATTTCGCTGTGAAACCCAAACATAAGCTCAAAGAGGTGTTTGTGTCTCAAGCCTTCAAGTACTTGCTTGCACACACAGATTTATGCAGCCTAAAGTACTTCACAGTCAGCAGGCTGTGAAGGAATTTGACATAAACATTGAGGTTGTCAGCCCATGCTTTGGTGATTACATTACAATAATTAAAATCACTGATATATATATGGACATATATATATGGACTAACCTGCACCTACAGGCCACTAACTTTGCAACGTGTGGGACAGGAAAACAACCTAAACAACAAAAGCCTATTTTATTTGGATCTTTGCTTCTCAGCCTGCTTGATGGAGTTAAGAATTTATTTCATATGTGGAAGACTGACCATAGATGACGGACTCTGCTACAGCATGGCTGGTTGTTAGGCCTGCATAGAGAAGTCATTTTCCTCAAAGCCTTGAACTGCTAAGCTTATAAAATACTGGATTGTAATAGGATGGTTTAGGGCTTAGGGAGTGTTGGTAGTCAAATGCAATTTAGGATCAAAAGCGAGCAAAGGGTAATAGAGGTCGCTCTTACACACACACACACCCACACACACACGTTACCATGCTGTAATAGCAGTGTTATTAGAAGGAAGGGGCGTCTGACTAAATGATGTTTTCCCAGGTGGGCACAATTACCTGTGTAGAGAGTGTAAGTGTGTGTGTTGTATGTGTGTGGATGTGGGTGCATACACACAAACCTCTGCATGTGAGTATCCATGTGTGTGTGTGTGTGTGTGTGTGTGTGCATAAGAATGATCCACATGTTGTTATTAGAGGATTCAGGTCTGTTACAATTAGGAAGACATGAATCAAAGTCAGACTCCCCCAGTTCTCCATAGACAACTCACAGGTAGAGAACTGTCAGCAGAGCAGAGGAGAGTCAGACAGTGTCATGATACTTTTCTTATTATTACCACTTAGATTAATACAGTGCAGACAACTATGATACCTAAGCACTGTCCTGGGTTTATTTAACAAGTGGCTATTCATTCCCTTAGAGCAGAGCACTCACATTGCCAGAGGGAGCGGGATGATGATGGGTCACTGCATAGGGGAGCAGAATACAAGCTCTCACTGTTGAGTCATGAAGTTTATGAGAAGCCGAGGCTAATCCTTGGTTTATGTGTGTGTGTGTGTGTGTGTGTGTGTGTGTGTGTGTGTGTGTGTGTGTGTGTGTGTGTGTGTGGTGTCTGTATTTGCACAAAGAACTAGTGCCAGTGTGTTTGTGCGGAGGCACACAGCATGTGCAGGATTTAACTGAGGGAGTGATACACACACCTGCTTTAGTGCTTATCCAGTTGAGGTGGTGAGTGTGCACATGCGCGTGCGGCCTTGTGTGCGCACATTTGAATCAACGAACATGTGTCTCATTATGAGCTGAAATCACTCACAGGTGACTTTGTTTATTTGATCTCAATTAGGCTTCGTCTCTTCCCACATGGAAATCTGACCAAGACTTTCAAAAAAAAAATCTCCTTCTTCTATTAATTCCAAACAACGTTCCAAGGATTGTGGTGAAAATCCAGATGAAGAAGAAGAGGAAGGGAGAAAAAAACAGATTTGTCAAAACTGGGGCCGCCGTGATGGCTGTAACAACGTGCCATATTTATCCACACCCACCAAAACGGGAACACTTCGGAATACCGAACACACATGGACTCAATTATTATCCCATGGAATTCCGCAAAAAGTAAAGTTGGCAATAAGGAAAATATTCCTCTAATCTGGGGTCTTCCTCAAGCTGGGTGTGAAGGAAATTTAGGGGGTCCCCGTTTTAATTGGGTCCAGATTCGACCACCCCATTGAAACAGTGCTGGGTCAGTTTTTAGTGGGGTTATTTTGTTGAAAAAAGGGACTATTTTGGTTGTGCGTGAACAAATGCCTGACTTTTCAGAGGGGGTTTCTGCAAACCAGATCAGACTGCCCCAGTGTTATAGGAAGCAGATGGACAGGACCAAGGAAAGAAAACAGTGAGTCCCATAAGAGAGGAAGAGTGAGGTTCAGAGTGAAATATAGAGTTATATGTTATGTGAATGTAAGAAAAATGACCAAATGTTCATAAGTTCAGCCTTATTGATCAAAATGTGTGGATGCAATTATATAGCACAGTAACAGTAGATCTGATTGACTCTGAATGAGTTTAACATGCAAGACCACAAGCTCGACACCATAAGAAACCACTAATCTCCTTACACTCATGCACACCTGAATTTTGACAGATTCATCTGGTGAGTACAGTGACGCAACTGACAACGGCACTTGTATTTCAAAGACAGC
The DNA here is from genome assembly GCA_024633595.2 of Lepomis macrochirus. NCBI lineage: Eukaryota > Metazoa > Chordata > Actinopteri > Centrarchiformes > Centrarchidae > Lepomis > Lepomis macrochirus. The sequence continues at coordinate 21,407,245 of JALXJV020000017.1, read as the reverse complement.
TCTGAGAGGCCACTGCAAAAGGTTGGTGTAGTTCTACTGTACATTTAGCAAGGGAAGGAAGGAAATTGAAATAAATTTATATATGGTAGGTAGCAAAGACAATAAATTAAAATTAAAATCTTTGTTTTCCTGTTTAAATAGGAGGCAGTACCGACCGCCCAAGTGTACACCTGGAAAAATGACATCACATTAATAGATCAAACCAACAAAAGCACATCAAATTTTACTGTAGGCTAATAGAAAAACATTCACTAATGACTGTAGACGGCATCTGGAGTGCAACAAAAGTTCACACGTGCTGCCTCATTTCATGTGCCTAATTCCTGTGTGAACAATTGATCCTTTGGTTCTGTCACTGTAGAGCTCAGGCAGTAAAAAGCAGCACAGCAGGAAGGGCATCAGCTCAAACACTGACGAGGAGGACAGGAATGGCCTTGGTTTTCCTCGCTATTATCAAGGTTTTTATTGTGCCTTGCTCACACCTCATTGGCTTTTCCAGTTCTACATTCTACATTTGTTGCCCAATCGGACAAAAGTTAAAACAGATTCAATAAAACTCAGCTGAAAGGTCAAACACTAAAAGTTAAAAAGGAAAAACACATGCAAATTACATCTCTATTTCTCTCCAAATTTCCTGTGTGACATTTTGATATTTATAGCTGTCCGCCAACTCCCTTGCCTCCTCAAACAGTGGGTGCAGAGCTAATTTGAACCTCATACCATCCACAATCTTTGTTTTTACAACATTAAATTCATCAAGTTCATCAAAAATGCTTTTCCTTTTGAACAAAAGACTAAAGGCCCATTCTCGGCATCATTCAGAACAGCAACATTTGGTCACCGAATCACTTGCAGAAACAAAGTAGAGCACTTTGATGCTTATGTTATGATGGGGTAAAATGTAAAGGTTTCTTGTCCATCAAACAAAGTGGCACCTTCTCATGGATCCCTGCCTTAAATTCACACTGTAATAGATTCATGGCTTTATATGTTTTGAATATCCCGATATGTATTCATGTGTGAGGATCAGTGAGAGGCACTTTTAACCACACAAGTTGGGAGTTTCATCAGGAGTGCGCTGTCTGGGAGGAAAAACACAACACCCACCTACTCACCCATTCACTTCACCCTCTCTCTCTTTCTCCATCCCGTTCTTTCTCTCTAGATGCCATTTGTCCACCTTGGTACTCTGATGCCCTTCCGGAGAGGCGGGTATCAGCTTTCTTCCCCAGCGGCCCCCAGCTCCCTCCACCATGCATTTTTAATGGACACACTCGTGCAGCGGACAAATGATTTTTATTTTTGACAGGGGAGGGCTGGCTCCAGTTACATAGGGATTGGGAGTGAGCGAGCGTGCACGCACCCACCCAAGTGAGCACAGTGAAGAATGCACACACACACACACACACACCATGAACATGACCAAGAAAGAAAGTCAAGAATGACCCAGCTATCCTCTAAGTGCTTAAAGATAAGATCTTTCCAAGAATTATACAGACAGCCCTTATTAGGCAATGTGTTTATTTCTCATGTGCTTCACAAAACACACACATACACACACACACACACACACACACACACATCCTACACCTACCTTAAAGTGGTTGATTAATTCACCACTTGGATTATGATTATAATGGCCCAAGGTCCAGGATGATGAAAGAGGCAAGAAGCCCACCAAGACCTTCATTAAACCAGGATTAGAGCTGGCCTAAACCCATTAACTCTGGCTTAAAACTACTTTAATTCCAATCAAATCAGAATTAGGACTCACACTGTGAGACTATGCGCCCTGCGCATTGTGACAGCAGCCTGCTGTGTGCTAAACTGTCTAACCGCGTGTGTGTGTGTGTGTGTGTGTGTGTGTGTGTGTGTGTGTGTGTGTGTGTGTGTGTGTGTGTGTGTGTGTGTGTGTGTGTGTGTGTGTGTGTGTGTGTGTCTGAGTGTGCTTGTGTGTGGTGTGAGCGGTAACTACATTATAATCTCTCCTATACAGGCTTTGCCCCTAGACGGTGTAATCTGTTCACTGAGGGAGGAGAGATATTACTGAGTACCCGTAATTGAAACGATAGTATCACCAATAAAGCAATATTTCCTTTAATTTGAGTGGCAGGAAGAAGGGGAAGAGAGATCTGTTAAGAGATACAAGACAACACAGAAGGAAATTAAAGGAACAGTTAGATATTTTGGGAAACATCTTACTGGTTTTTCTTGCAGAAATTTAGATGAGAAGATCAATTACACTCTCATTATTCTTCTGTATATAAGCCTGGAGCCAGAAGCTGGTTAAAAGCTGGTTAACTTAGCACAAAACTGGAAAATGGTAGCAAAAGCTAGCTGTGCCCTATCAAGAAATCGCTCTGCACATAAAATCACAAAGTGTCATTTTTAAATGTTTTTAAATGTGTTTTTTAAATATATAAAACAAACATAAATATAATGCATTATTACTGCAACTGCAATATAACTGCATTTTCCCCAAAAGCAAAACATGATAATAAGAACCAAATTAGACACACATGCTGTGATCAGAGTAAGATTTCACTGAAAATAAAATAGTTGTTGTGAGACAAATGAAAGGGCTTTAAAGAACACTTTGATCATTGGTTTTATGGCTAGTGTTTGGAAATCAACAGTTTTTAATCCTTTCAAAAAGCTACAATACTCAGTATGCTTATTTCTATTCCTAAAGGCTGCTCAAAGCAGAAGTAAACATACGCTAAGTAAATGTCATTTGTTATTTTCCACCTCTAGAGATGGGAAATGATGTAGAGTGAGAAAATGTTAGGCAGGTTAACTGAAAGAGCATTCCCAGGTGTGACCACAGCATTCCCTCCACACACACTGTGTGTGTGTGTGTGTGTGTGTGTGTGTGTGTGTGTGTGTGTGTGTGTGTGTGTGTGTGTGTGTGTGTATGTGTGTGGTGTGTGTGTGTGTGTGTGTGTGTAGGCCTGAGGTTTGTAGCTCGTAGCCAAACTGGACCCGAACGACAGTCCTGCAGCCAATAACAACAACTTCTAACTCAAGCGCACACACTCATACACACAAACACAGACTTGGTTAAACACATTTGCACTCAGAGAGGTGACAAGTGAGGCTAAATGATTTTCATTTGAAAAAAAAAATGATGAAAAAGTCACTTAATCCAGAGTGACAAAATGACCACGTCCTTGAAAGAACTTTGTCAGTGTGCACTGTTGAAAAGTGAATGTGCATTCTCAGTTGTGAGTGAGTGTGCAGAAATGAACATGTGTGAGGCCTCAAAGCTTTCCTGACAGTAAGTAAGGACATTAGCTCAGTTTCACTTTTTTGCTCTTCTCCTAATCCTTTCTCTCCCTCATTATAAGCTTCCATTAGGAACCGGCACTGAAAGACACTTCTATCTGATGAGTGTGTGTATGTGTATGTGTATGTGTGTGTGTGTATGTGTAGTGTGTGTGTGTGTGTGTGTGTGTGTGTGTGTGTGTGTGTGTGTGTGCTTACATTTGTATCCTATGATCAACTGTATTTGCATGTCTAAATATTGAGTATGTGCTTGTGTATCTGAATGAGCCTGTGCGTTTAATAATGTGAAAGTGAGTGTGTGTGTGTGTGTGTGTGTGTGTGTGTGTGTGTGTGTGTGTGTGTGTGTGTGTGTGTGTGTGTGTGTGTGTAAACTGAGCCCCTTGTGACACAGCAGTTGGCAGATAGAGGGGACTAAGTTACCCAAGCTCCCTTGGGGCATCCACATTGTGGAGGGCTGTCTGGGGCACCGCAGTGGTATGCATAGGTAAGTGTGTATGTGTGTGTGTGTGTGTGTGTGTGTGTGTGTGTGTGTGTGTGTGTGTGTGTGTGTGTGTGTGTGTGTGTGTGTGTGTGTATGTGTGTGTGTGTGTGTGTTTGTGTGTCCCCTGGCAAGGCAACATGATGGTTAAATGATGACAGGAAAGGGGGATGACAGCCTGAGGCAGAAAAAGTGGTGAGATGAAACTGAAGGCTTGAAAAGAGTAAGTAGATGATGAGAAGGATGGAAGAATAATAGAAAGGACAGAAGTATGAAGTGTCAACTATAAAACAGGAACAGATTAAAAAAAGGAAAGCTCAGTGGAATAAAAAATGAAAACATGACTTCTAGACCCGAGAAACAGGGTGTCCTGCAACTCCACCAGCACAGATATCAAAGTGAAATTGAAATAGAAATAGTAATACGTTAAGTTTCTTTTTTTCTCTCTCAAAAAAAATAGACATTTCTCTGGACAAGAACAATGCTAATATGTTTTAAAAATATAAAATAAATATAAAAATAAATCTCAAAGAGGTATTTATTGAATTAATTTGAAGACTTTACAGAAGAGTCATATTAGCGGATCTCAATTGGTCGGAACGCCCTCCGTCTCTAAAATGCTTTACAATTCCCTTATTTCACACGGCCGCCATTTTGAAATCGAAAATGAGGCTGCGGTGGGAGGCACCGCAAGCGGAAACCCGGAACTGCGGTCCAACAGCAAAACAATAATGGCTTGGACCACAAACCTCGACTTATTGCCACGGTTCACGATGAACAACGTTGAAAAGTGGGCCGAGGAGGGATTTCGAATACCACGAGCAGTAAAGGATACAGCAACTGGATAGAGGGCTACATTACTGATATTGAAGGTAAGTTAACGATTTTGCCGGTCATAGGCTGTGTGTGCTAACGCTAGATAGCCGACAAATGTCAAAAAACAGTTAGCCCTAATGTAAGTCATAACTAAACGTCATTTAATTGTCTAGATTTGCAATACACTAATGATACATTTAAAATATGTTGATAATTGTGCTGTATTTTGTCATGTGGCATTACATTTTGTGTAAACGAATGTTAGTTATAATTGTGACAACGAGGGTCATCCAGCTTCCAGCTAATGTTAAATGATTTTTCAGTCAGGATGAGCGAGACAGGCTGTGTTGTGAGGGCCAAATCATTTCGCTCATTGAGAAAAAGTGACACTCCTTACAATATACAGGTATTTGGGTAACTTTAGTAGACAATAAGTATTAAAGTTAAAGTTTATCCTATTCAGTTCGCACGAATTTGCTTAAAAACATCATCACCTTTCCCTGCTGGGCACCATACAAAAGCAATAATACACTCAGCTAGGTAAGCAGATATGACCACTAACACACTAACTGTGTGTTAAAGAAAAGACAAAAGAAAGTCCAACCATCCATCCATCTTCATCCGCTTATCCGGGGTCGGGTTGCGGGGGCAGCAGCTCCAGCAGGGGACCTCAAACTTCCCTTTCCCGAGCCACATTAGCCAGCTCTGACTGGGGAATCCCAAGGCGTTCCCAGGCCAGCGTGGAGATATAATCTCTCCACCTTGTCCTGGGTCTTCCCCGAGGCCTCCTCCCAGCTGGACGTGCCTGGAACACCTCCCTAGCTTTGCCTTACGTCTCAGCTCTCTTTTCGTCACAACGGTACAGTAAAGCGAGTGCAACCCCCGCTGCTCCGATTCTCCGGCCAATCTCCTGCTCCAGTCTCCCCTCACTCGTGAACAAGACCCCGAGGTACTTGAACTCCTTCACTTGGGGCAAGGACTCATTCCCTACCTGGAGTTGGCACTCCATCGGTTTCCTGCTGAGAACCATGGCCACAGATTTAGAGGTGCTAATCCTCATCCTAGCCGCCAGCACTCTGCTGCGAACCGATCCAGTGAGAGCTGAAGGCTACGGACCGATGATGCCATCAGGACCACATCATCTGCAAAAAGCAGTGACGAGATCCCAAGCCCACGGAACCACAGCCCCTCCTCGCCACGGCTATGCCTCGATATCCTGTCCATGAATATCACAAACAGGATTGGTGACAAAGCGCAGCCCTGGCGAAGGCTAACCCCCACCTGGAAAGAGTCCGACTTACTGCCGAGTACTCGGACACAACTCTCGCTTTGGATGTACAAGGATTGGATAGCCCTAAGAAGAGCCCCCCTCACCCCATACTCCCGCAGCACCTCCCACAGTATCTTCTGAGGGACCCGGTCATATGCCTTCTCCAGATCTACAAAGCACATGTAGACCAGATGGGCATACTCCCAAGCCCACTCCAGGATCCTTGTGAGAGTAAAGAGCTGGTCAGTTGTTCTACGACCAGGACGAAAACCGCATTGTTCCTCTTCGATCTGAGGTTCGACAATCGGCCGAACCCTCCGTTCCAGCACCCTGGCGTAGACTTTACCAGGGAGGCTGAGAAGTGTGATACCCCTGTAATTGGCACACACTCTCTGGTCCCCCTTTTTGAACAGGGGAACCACCACCCCAGTCTGCCACACCTTGGGCACTGTACCCGACTTCCACGCAATGTTGAAGAGACGTGTCATCCATGACAGCCCCTCCACACCCAAAGCTTTTAGCATCTCTGGGTGGATCTCATCAATCCCTGGGGCTTTGCCACTGTGGAGTTGTTTGACTACCTCAGTTACCCCCTCCAGGGAAATTGACGAGAAACCCAGCCTCCAGCTATGCCTCTACTAGAGAGGGCGTGTCAGTCGGATTTAGGAGTTCCTCAAAGTGTTCTCTCCACCGCCCAATTACCTCCCCAGTTGAGGTCAACAGGGTCCCATCCTTACTGTACACAGCTCGGACGATTCCCCGCTTCCCCCTCCTGAGATGGCGGACAGTTCTCAAGAAACACTTTGGTGCCGACCGAAAGTCCTTCTCCATGTCTTCTCCGAACTTCTCCCACACCCGCTGCTTTGCTTCTGCCACAGCAGAGGCTGCAGTCCGTCGGGCCTGTCGGTACCTTGCAACCGCCTCCGGAGTCCTCTGAGACAACAAATCCCGGAAGGCCTCCTTCTTCAGTCGGTCGGCTTCCCTGACCACCGGTGTCCACCACTGTGTTCGAGGGTTACTGCCCCTTGAGGCACCTAAGACCTTGAGACCACAGTTCAATGTCCCCAACCTCCACAGGGATGCCAGAAAAGCTCCGCCGGAGGTTTGAGTTGAAGATCTCATGGACAGGGGCTTCCACCAGACGTTCCCAGTTCACCCAAGCACTACCCGCTTGGGCTTACCAGGTCTGTCCAGAGTCTTCCCCACCCCTGACCCAACTCACAACCAGATGGTGATCAGTTGACAGCTCCGCCCTCTCTTCACCCGAAGTGTCCGAAACATGTGGCCTCAAATCAGATGAAACGATTACAAAATCGATCATTGATCTTCGCCTAGGGTGCTCTGGTACCATGTACACTTATGAGCATCCTTATGCTCGAATATGGTGTTTGTTATAGGCAATCCATGACTAGCACAGAACTCCAACAACAAACACCCACTCAGGTTCAGATCAGGGGGGCCGTTCCTCCCAATCACGCCTTTCCAGGTAACTCCGTCATTGCCCACATGTGCGTTGAAGTCACCCAGCAGAACTATGGAGTCCCCTACTGGAGCCCCATACATTCAGGACTCCATTCAGGGTCTCCAAGAAGGCCGAATACGCTGAACTGCTCTTTGGTGCATATGCACAAACAACAATCAGAGTTTCCCCCCCCACTACCCGAAGGCGTAGGGAGGTGACCCTCTCGTTCACCGGAGTAAACTCCAACGTAGCGGCACTCAGCCGGGGACTTGTGAGTATCCCCACACCCGCCTGGCGCCTCACACCTTGAGCAACTCCAGAGAAGTATAGAGTCCATCCCCTATCAAGAAGCACGGTTCCAGAGCCAAGACTGTGCATGGAGGTCAGCCCCACCAGATCTAATTTGCAGCGCTCCATCTCCCGCACAAGATCCAGCTCCTTCCCCCACAGAGAGGTGATGTTCCACGTCCCCAGAGCCAGGCCCTTGGCCTTCACCGCCACCCATGTGGCAGAGCACCCGACCCCTGCAGATCTTCCGATGGATGGTGGGTCCAAGGGATGTAGAGGGGGGTGCCATGTAGCTTTTTCGGGCTGTGCCCGGCCGGGCTCTGTGGCAAACCTGGCCACCAGGCGCTCGCCGATGAGCCCTCCCTCTGGGTCTGGCTCCAGACGGGGGCCCCGGGCTTCCTCCGGGCAGGGTTTTTCCTCCTCTTTTATGATCTGCCATCAGGGGTTTTTGTGAACCATTCTTGGTCTGGCCCCTCACCTGGAACCTCTCTGCCTTGGGAGACCCTACCAGGAGCATTAGGTTCCATACAACACAGCCTCCAGGTTCACCGGGGCACACAAACCTCTCCACCACAATAAGGTGATGGTTCACCGGAGAGGACAAAAGAAAGTGGGATTACAAATTTTTTAACAAAGCAAAGTTTTTGTAAAAGAGTGAAACTACAAATATACAAAGAGTGAAACTACAAATATAAAGTATTTTATAACAATAAAATTAACATTAATAAAACATTTACTAAAAACAAATACAAAAATTGTCCCTAAAAACATAGAATAACTTTGTTTTTGCTTTTTGAGCCAATAAGCACAAGAAAGTAGATAAGCTATTGCCACACTCACTACTCTAAAAAGTTTTGAGTAAGGATAGACTTTGCCATCTAGACTAAGTGAAAGGCACATCAATTTGTCTCAGTGTTATGGCTGTTAAAACAGTTTAATAAAGCAACATGTAAAGGGCTTAAACTATCATCTTTAATTTATTCATTTTTATATTTAACAGGTAAGATGCAATTTATCAAGATATGTAATAGATTTATTGTTGACTGCAATTACTAGAAGCATCACTTGACATAGCTGGTAACTCACTTTACTTCCTCATGCAGATTTGAAATGTCCACATATTCTTCTTCCTCATCAAAGTCACACTAAAAAATCATGGCAAAACATTCCCATTCATCTCGATGAACTTAGTTCAGTAATCTCAAACAGTTCATATCTGTAATGTTATAGCTAAGGTTGAAAAACATAACTCCAACTTACAATGGTTCCCTTTCTGATCCTGATGTTGATCGTCTTGCCCCTTTGACACAAGCAGGATCCCTACACAGACATTATGTTTATTTCGAATATATGTAAAAAGAAGAGCGAATTATTTGGTTATTTGACAGTTAACGTTACCTCTGGATGCGTTGAATTGGTCTTCTGGTCTTGGGCTGACACCATGAAAATAAGGACGGCACACTCCCATTTTTCAGCTTGTTCAACCCGGTGAGCGATCTAATTATGCTCTCCTTGGGAAAGTGTTTGGAGCACACTCTTGTGTTGTCTGTGATCTAAGATAAGTGATGTAATAACATGAGTGTAAATTAGACGTGTAAATTAATCTCACGAAATGCTAGGGGTTATCTCGGTAAGCTAACTTTAATGCTAGCTTAGCAAGCTTGTAACATTACCTGAAAATAAGGTCCAAGGTCTCTCCTAATCTTGGCAAACCACTGGCGACGGGTTCCCGGTTTACTCGGGAATCGATGAAAAGACAGACCTTGATCACATTCTCTTCCTTGATAAGATGTACAACCAGGTACACAACAATATGCCATGCTAGCATGACTTGCTCGATTGACTTTTCTGGTACACATAAGCGTTGGTCTTACACTTCCGGTTTCGTCCCACCGTAGCCTCGTTTTCGATCCCGAAATTTCAACATGGCGGCCGGCGTGATATAAGCGTATAGGCCTATCTTTTTTAAGAGGAGCGACTTAAAAGTATGGTAAAGTTAATAAAGGGATTTTATTTTAGTTTAGAAAGCTGCTTAGGAGGCCAGAGAAACTTAACTGTGCTGGTAACAAATTTACTTTATTGTGTACATTGATTTCTTCATGACCCACCCGCCCCCCGTTTGTTTCCTGCTTCCATCCACTTTCCTATCTCTCAAATAAAGGTGTAAAGGCCTAGAAAATCCCTCTTTGACAACACTAAATGCATCTTTTGATAACTAGGATAGATATGTTTTTGAATAAAAGCAAGGTAGATTTGAATGAAATGAGGCTTTGTGGTGATATTGTTACTGCAGACTGACCACAGTAGCAGCTGCTGGATATAACCAAACAGATGGTACAGGTACAAGCACACACACACACACACACACACACACACACACACACACACACACACACACACACAATCCACTCACCTAATGTGATGCATTAGACATGCACGCCCTACCTGCCGGTGTAAGATATGAATGAACAAGGATGAGATTTAATGGCTGTTTTACATACCCATTATCTTACTCTTTCTCCATCCTCTCCTTCAGTGTTGTTCTCACTCCATCTTCCCTCTCATCGGCAGCTCCATTCAGCCCTGAGCTTGTTGTTTGAATGAGAGGAGTGGGCCACCCTCAGGAGAAATGGGGGGGATCACGTTACCCCCAAAAATGTAGAGGGCCTACAAAAGGGCCATGAGACATCAGGGTGAGGGAGAGAGGGCGGCAGAGAGAGGGAGAAATTGGAGAGCACATGAAAGAGTGCATTAGTGAGGGGGGAGGGTGAGATTGATTGGGATCGAGAGATGAGGGGATGGATAAAGAGAGGTGAAGGTGAGAAAAAAAGGGGTGGAACAGGGTGAAACACTTTTTTCTTTTTTATTATAATGATCTACGCTTTTTTATTCAGCATTGTGTGTACCTGCCTATTGAATTTCAAGCTCTTGTTCAATCTCTCTGTTTTTGTCTCACCTCCATCTCTTACTCTTTCTGGATTCTAGGAAATTACAATTTCATCCATTCAACCTGGGTCTTAATTTGGTTGTTTTGGTCATCATTCCTATCAGTACACTGCATCATCACTACACCAGAGTCAGCAACAAGAAAAGCAATGAAGTCAGATGATCATAAAGGTTGCTGGGCACCTTTATTTCAAAGAAAGTATCCCGCATATTGTCCATTGCAAACATCCAAAGTTTACAGACCAACTGTGTGATCAATCCATGTATTCTCAAAATTATGCTTATGTGCATCTATACGTTACTAACAGCAAATACAGATGTAATGACACACAGGTTTATTTATAAAGAGGACATTTTAATGTACAGAGCTTCAGCTGACTGGCAACATATTTAATTTGCTTTCTCAACAATATCCACTTTTAGAGGAACCCAAGCATGATGAGACATTTTTATGGTTATAATTAGGCAGTCATTTGGTTAAGGTTAGGGAAAGAGTTTGTTCTCAATTTAATATTGAGTGAGTCATCGCTGACACAAACCATTTTTCAGTTTACTGTGATTATATTTAATAAAACCTGATTTAAACCAAGGTCATTTAGTATCCCAAACCCCTGACGTCATTGCTGTTTTTGTTGTTGATTTACCATACTTACAATACTATAGTTTTCCTGTGTAATGAAAGATTATTACCCAAATAAATTTTGACTGTGCTCATTTTTGGTTTTACCACCAAAGAAAGTGCAGGCATCAATGTAGCTCACACACATTTTCAAATCCTGCAAACCACTAACCACACTGATCACTATCTAGAGTATCTATTCAAGTTAATGTATACCTGTTGATTCAGCAGGACAGACATATATTATTAATGTGTTAACCATCCTGTATGACTCAGCAACATAATTGTAAATGTGAAATAGTAGCTGAACAGAGGCAGATACATGGAAGGGGTGAGTGGGGGTTATGACGTGAAGGCCTTATTCTCAGTAAAGTAATGATTCATGCTCGTAAGGTCATAGTTTTTTCACACCCCTGAAGTCATCTTTTTATCTCTCACACAAGCAAATGCATCCTTTACTGCAGCTGCAGTTTCTAATAAGTGTCCTTAGGAGGCGCTGTGAGTCAGGGCTTTGGGATTTATCTGCAGTCTAGGTCTTCTTATCACCTTCATTGACATTTAATGATTATTATAGCTTGGGTCACACTAGGGGCAGATGCACACACACACACACACACACACACACACTGCCTGGTTAAAAACATGAAGACATTAGCGGTAACTTGATGCTGAGTGATTATTGATCTACTCTCAGGGGGCTTAGAGAGTGAGAGAACACTAGACAGCACTTTATCACAGCACTTGACCATTTAGACTGGCCAGTGAAAGTGTGTGTGTGTGTGGTGTGTGTGTGTGTGTGTGTATGTGTGTGTGTGTATGTGTGCACGTGTGTATGTGTTTGTTAGAGAGGGGAAGAGGGAGCTATAACCAAACACTCTTTATAGAAAACAAAAGCAGGTCTTAACTGTCAAACCTGTCTTTGAAATTTAGCCTCATTTTACTCAAACACATTTTAACCATGTACTCTATTCATCACTAAAAAGCAAACTTCCGTTTCCTTTCTTCCTTTCCTCCTTCCTTCGCCATCCCTCCCAATATCCTCTTGTGAGGTCCTGACTGACACATTCAATCTGCATCTATTACATTAAACAGACCAGACTGACTAGCAATCAGGCCTGTGTGTGTGTGTGTGTGTGTGTGTGTGTGTGTGTGTGTGTGTGTGTGTGTGTGTGTGTGTGAGACCAGTTGGGATTTCATGATTATGATTGCTGAGGACACGTGCTGCTCAAATTCTTCAATGATTGCCTCCAAATGCAACATAAATGCCAAACAAAACAATAAACCCTTCGAGATAGAGAGAGAGACAGAGAGAGAGAGAGAGAGAGAGAGAGAATGACAACACCATATACTCTGTCTGTTTCTTGAAAATATCCAGACCACAATAACATGAGCAAAAAGTGACCAAAGGGGACCTGAAAACAAGGAGCAGATGGAAAAACAACCACATAAAAGCGCACGTGTGTTTCCATGCGTGTGCTCTTGTATGTATACATTACATTATGTACACTGCAATAATTTAGGCAATAATTATGGTGTGCCCATACAGTATGTTGTGCGCCTTTGTGATTACATTCTCATGCTTGTTTTTACAATTCTATAACATACAGCTATCCTCCAGCCAGTCATTCATCTTTATATATTTGCAAATCTTTCCTCAGCACCTCAACACACAACACACAACACACACACACACGCACACACACACACACACACACACACTGTCCTCAGAAGCCAAGCCAAGTCAAACTATGTAGGTGCTGGTCCAGACAGACAGAGTTACTGTATGTCTCAAACCTCGGGCCATTGGCACATCTCTCTTGTCTCTCTGTTTGTCTCTCTTGTATTCTTTCTAATTGTGTCTTAACTTGATATCTGCTTACTGTTTTGGCTCCAGTTCAGAGCCGTGTTGTCACTCTGATCACCAGGAGATGGCCTGCCTTTGATCTCTCTATCCTGATTCATTCATTTTCAGCGTCATTGTGTCTCACAAACAGCTTTACTATTATGCCGTTTAGTTCATGAGATTAAAATCGTTGATGTTAAATCAATGATTGATTCTCTTTGTAATGTTTTGGGACAAAACTAATTTACAAAAACAATGCCCAGTACTTTGAAATGCCTCAGATTAATGTGTTTAGTTCATCTCATTAGTAGAGAAATGGGACTTTCGGTAAAATAACATCTGACGTATTCTACTCAGTGGCTCCTTGGTGCTCTCTGGTCTACATCGAATGATTGATCATTCAAAGGGGATTTTGAGAAAAAAAAAAGAGTTGGACACGCTGGTTTGCCGTCATTCCTTTTAGCTAAAGTAATGGTTTGTACAGGAAGAACAATGATTTGTGGAGAGAAAAGTAAAAAATATAAGCGCAAAGTAGACACCTTTTTCCCAGAATGTGAAATCTGCCACATCATTGCTCAGTTGCATTCTAGTTAGCACACTAGGGATCACTTTTCTCTTAAAAGCTGTGAACCCTGTAAAGATGCCTACTTATAACATGACGCATTTATGTCACGCAGCCAAACTCCTCTACATTCTTGAATAAAACAATTGGATTTGGGTATGAAAACATATAAATGTCCAATTCTGAATGCCAAACTTGCTAGGAACACTTTGCCTAATTAGATTTATGGATGAGTAATCATTCAAGCCGACACCCTTTCTCTTCCAGCTTTCTCTAATGAGAGACTTATAAAGTTTGAAATTTATCTTGTGTAATTGGTCGGAAAATATTCCACATCTTGACCAAATTTGAGCAAATGTTGTGTCAGTCAGTACCTGATCTCCAACCTTCATTAGGCTTGAGAAAACTGGACTGAGAAACACTCATCATGTACAACATGCAGAGGAATACAAATTGAATGAGAGATACTTTCTTCCTCTATTTCCTTTTCTCTCTCAGTGTGTTTTCTTCTTTCAATCCTTTTTTTCTCTTTTAATTTGGCCCCTCTGTTTGTTTTTCTTCATTCTTTCATTAGTTGAAAAAACATAGCAGGCATTCCAGCTGTAATACCAGTGAGATTTAGTATCAGTGTGGAGATCCAGACTCATATATGTGAGTGTGTCAGCTGCGAACAGACAGAGAGAGAGAGAGAGAGAGAGAGAGCGATGGCAGTACATTAGAGACGTTAGGCATTGCCTCATAATGATTCATCCCTACGCTATGCATGCATGTAGGCAGTATCAGCCACACAAGGGCATTGTGGGAATAGAGGAGATTCCTAATTAAGACATTCCGGCCAGCTGAGGGCTGCAATTTTGTTTATTTGTAAATTTTTAGCTTTTTTTCAACCACCTTCACCAAGACAGTCATCAGAAGAGCCATGTTATTGTAGACATCCTGGTCTCCATGCATGATGGGTAACTGCACAACAGCACACTAGATGCTGATAACTTTGACTATTTCCTTCATTGCACAGCAGTTAAAGTGACTTGTACCTAAAAACAACTAGAGCTCTGTAAGAAATCAGGTAAAATACATTTGACTTCACAAACATTTTGGCTGATATTAAAACATGTACAAGTTAAGTAATTTCCATTAATAAAGCCCAAAATCACACATCTGACTCAAAGGGGGGTCCAACCTCTAACCTCAGCCTCCAACCTCAGACCCTCAGTTCAGACAAGAAAAATCCCCAAAACAGGTAAACATTATAAAAACAGGAATTGTGTGGATTATAATATAATATACAGATCAAATGCACAATTAAACTTTAAACATCTATTTCAGCCTTAAAACCATCCATCCACCATTTAGCCACACCTGCTTATCCTTAAACCATGTACCATGTATGATTCCTGGCCACATTCTCCAAACAAATTATGGGGACGACAAAGAAGAAGAGTCTTCTTCTCCGCTTATGGTTAGCACATTAGCATGCTAATTTTGGTAGATAACTCACTAACACGTGTAAAAACAGCTACTTTTTCACATACTGTTAATGTTGGTTGTTAAAGAGCTGATTTATAAAACCAAATCACACCAATTGACATTTATTATACAATATATCATAAAATGAAATAAGAAATATATATGTTTTTAAAAATTCAAAATTTAAACAGATACACATATTTGGCCTCTAGCTCGACTGTAAATCATTTAAAATATATATAAAATTTGATTTAGTATTGTATTTCCATCATTCATGTGTAAACCAAACTATAAAATCATTTACGGAAGACTAAGCCGAAACACAATGCTGAAAAGAAAACAAGGAAAGCCTGTATGTTAATTGACAATACTTTCCAAAAAAATTTTAGTATATCATACAGTTATCATAACAGAAATTCGTAATTTGATAACAAGTCCAGGATTTGCTAAGGTAGATGATAGTGTTAACACGTAAAGCCCCGAGATAAGGCTGTTTGAAAGCTTCTTCTTGTTGGTGCTGAATGTTTAGCTGGGTTGTCCTATCATCACTGACAATTCAGCTGGAAGGATTTTTGCCTCGCCTTTAAAACAGGGAAAGACCATTTCTGTGAAAGTGTATTTTATGGTGTGTACAAGTGTTTTCCTTTCAAGTTCAAAAAATGACAGTATTCCTATGTCACAATCTAGCTGCACTCTGACCTTTTGGGGAAATTAATTTTCAGATACAGATTTCGGATATTCGAGTGGAGTATGTTCACGCAGAATGTCAGTGCAAGGACAAATGTAGATGCCCCAAAACTTAGTATAAATGCTAATGTCAGCACTCACACCAGCAGTAGCCACACCAACAGCCCAATCACCCCCCACCTCCACATCCCAGCTGTGTTTTCCAGAGCTAAAGCCTTCAGAGCCAGATACGTGAACACTATTTTGGCTAGGAAGCTGCTGACTCTTGTCTGTTATTGTTGAAGTCAGTTTTTCTGATATAGTCATTGGCCAATCGCCAGTGTTGGGATCCAGAATTACGGGAGCTTCAAAGAAAGAATAGAAAAGAAATGCAAAAGTTTGTTGAGTTGTTTATTAAAGTATAGGTACCAGCTTTACTGAGGCATTACTGTGTATTTAAAAAACAACTTTATGCTGCTGTGATGATAAAGTTCATCACTTAACTGTACATGTTTACAGATTATATGGCGAAGCAGAAACACTTTGCTTACTGTATTGGATTATATTCTTTATCTACATCCAGACTGTAAACAGCAGGTTCCCAAGATGTTTGGCCTCGTCTATCAGGGCTCCTGAAGGGGTCTGTGGTTCTGGCAGACTGATTTGGGATCTGAAAGAACATAAGGCAGCCACAGATTACCAGGTAAATATTTTAAAATACCCCACACTGATAGTGGTTTAGTTTGGTGCAAAGCAGCAAATACCCTAAAGTTATAATCCTTATGATTTATGTCATATCAAACCCGTTTTTCTGTATCATTCATACCAGGTATTAATTCTTCTATAGCCATAAAATGTTTTTACATTAGTTATCCCTCTATGTAGTAGCTTGATTTGTCAGTGGCAGAGTCCACCATTCCTACTTTGGATTTAAATGGTGTGTCTAGCACTAGTAACCACAGGTGTTCTTAAGGATTATAACTTATAACTTTAATATTTTAACGTAAGCAAGTTTTCAGGACTTTTCCCCACACAGTGGCTGATACTGTCCCAAACTACCATCAGCCCTGTTTCCTCAGTGTTGAACACTTTTAAATAGTTAGTGTGTACAGGAAGCAACTTACCGCTCCATAGTGGATTTGACATTCTGTAAAACAAAGAGAAAACAGGATAACAAATCAATACCACTCATTTTGTTATGTTCAACGTTAAGATTAGAATATAATTAGAAAAAATTAATATAATATTAATTAATGTTATAATATTAATATTAATTAACACAGCTAATCGGTGATTACCAGCATAAATGAGAAGTCTTCAGCTTTCATCTCCCGCTCTATGGTTTCAGTTTTATCTGTCAATCTTAATGTTCATTGCTTCACTCTTGAGCATCGCCTCTTTCCTCACTGCATCAATCCTTGCAACCTCCTCTGCTCGCAGGAACTGGTAAAGCATCTCAAACTCCTCTTTGATTGTCTTCTCTGTCTGCTGAGCCTGGAGCTAAAGAGAAACACCTTTTTGACTAAAGTCGACAACACATGTTGGGTTCTGCCTTTATAACCATAATGTCTGTGGCTTACCTCGATGTGGCTGGCTATTTCATCATAGATAAGTTTATTTGCTTTAAATGACCCCAGTTTGCTTTTTAAGTGCATCAGTTCAACCTTGAGTTTGGTCTCCAAATAAAAGTAAACAGTGAACAGTGGGTTAGTTACACAACACAATTGCCTGGCATGTGCAATATCATTATTGCAGATTTATTTAAAGTCAACTATATATATTTGCTTACCCTATGTGCTTCTGTTGCTTCATTGAGGGGGATGCAGTTGTGTTTCTTATGTTTTTGTGCATCCCTACAAATCACACAGAGGAGCTGCTGATCATCCTCACAGAAGAGCTTGAGTTTCTCACTGTGCAGATGGCAAATCTC
The DNA here is from genome assembly GCA_024633595.2 of Lepomis macrochirus. Taxonomy (NCBI): domain Eukaryota; kingdom Metazoa; phylum Chordata; class Actinopteri; order Centrarchiformes; family Centrarchidae; genus Lepomis; species Lepomis macrochirus. Next base: position 21,389,613 of record JALXJV020000017.1, on the reverse strand, counting down.
CTTAGATCCTACATTCACTCTCTGACTCCTCTCTCATCTCAAGGTGTCGGACAGGTTTCTCAGTGCCAGATTCCATGGAGGCTGAGCCATTGTAAATATTTCTTTACAGACTGGGCATGTCTGTAGTCTACTCTGTCTCCACCACTCCTGAAGACAGTTCTTACAGAAGCTGTGGCCGCACAACAAGACAACAGGATCCTTAAATATATCACAGCACACAGGGCAGGTGCAAGCCACTTCAGATTGTGACGCGTGGCAACCATTCTGTAGATTTCTGGTGCGCTTGTCTGCTCATCATTTCAGTGTACTTACAGTCACTTTGACAGATTCTCTCTTATATGCTCAACCAGAGGTCAAGTTCAGTGCTTTTAGTTCAAAGCAGTTTTAACAAACACTCAAATACCTATCACATAAATAAATGTCCTTTTACTGGATTGCCTTCCTTTTCTTTGTTTTTCAAATACAACACCACAAGCAGCTTTAGGTTCTGAATTCCAGTGACTTCTTCCTGTTTTCTGTGTAAAAAGGGAGGAGCTTTTCTTTTTTTAATATTTCTGCAGTTTGTCCTGTCCTGCGCAGTGAATAGTGACACTTATGTGGTTTAGCTAAAGAATGAGGAAAGAAAAATTCATGATTATCTGATTGGTTTCTGTGTGACAAAGTGGCAAACCTACTGTAGACGGTATGCAACCTTTGTACACCTCAATAGTGGATGAAAATTAACAAGAAAATTTAAGGTGAATTTTAGGTGAATAAAAGATGGCATTACAGAACAAACATAAAACAAATCACTGCAGTGGACTGGAAAGTTGTTCCTCTTTTCAGATTTACAGCTTTCAATCAAGTCCTGACAGACAAAGCTAAAGCAGCCTCCAGCAGTGGACTGAAAAGTTGCTTCTCCTCCCGGATCCACAGCTTACAGTCCTGATTCTCACAAAATGAATTGTTAATATCCTCCAGGTATGTGGGTGGGTCCTTTTTCCTACAAATCACTTAGGTCTATAGCCATTGGTCGTTTGGTTAACTTCTTCGTCACCCAATTAGGAAGGGTGTATCTTACTGTTCTACGTTGCTTTTGGTTGAAAGAGGACCAATCCCAGATGTGAAACCCCCCTTCAATCTGCAGGAATAAACAGTCTTTTGCTCTAAACTAATCATAGAGATCAACAGGGCTTGTCTATAACATGGTTGACACCCTATCTTAAGTGTCAATTTAACAGTTAAAACAAAACAGTCCTTCTGTCACTAAACAAAGAGGTGTCAGTTTTCTTCACATTACAAAGAGGATACAGACAATGGTTTGATCAACATCCTGATGCAATCATCTGCCCTAAAATCCTGCAGTTTTACATTTGAAGGAAAACACTGAAACACCGAAATACATTAAGTTTGTTGTAACTTTTTAAAACTCAACACTATACATACATTTTATACTAATTTATTTATAATTGTGGGTATTCAATGGCTACCGGTTGTGATAAAAGTTTACTCAATAAAGTACCAGTGGTCAGTCAGACAGGTTGTAAACAACCCGACACTTAGAGGTCAAACTGAAAGTGAGCACAACCATACTTTCACTACTAATCCCTCACTGAACAGAAAATAGTGACTACAGCAAACTGCTGTACTATGGTAGGATAGTATAGTAGCAGTTAGAATCAGCAAGTCAGTCTGTAACTGTTTGGGAAAATCTCGAGGGACCATTTCAAAAACACCAAAATGAAGATCTTGTGTCCAACGAGGGCAACTGAGCTAGTGCTACAATTACTCAATGGAGTTTTAAAATCCTGAAATAACTACAATTTCAAACATAAGCTAGAACATTTAGACCATGCTAAAGAACTTGATCTTTAATCAGGAAAGAAATCCTCTGTAAAACACCAAATCGCTGTCAAAAAAGACGCACCTTGTTTGATCTTCTGTAATCAGTTTTGAGGATCACTCATCAGTTCACATGTAGGATTACAAAACATGCCAGATCTATGGTTGAAGGCTCTTTAGAATTATTGCTGGAAATATATCAGTCTTCTCAGAAATCCACCTGTTGATCAGCCCTACAGCTTCGATTCAGAATGAAAGTGTGCATATGTGAAAAGCAGCATCTTTTACATTTCCACAATTTGTACTCTGCTTCATTTATGTTATCTTTTTAACACAAACTAAATTCCTTTAAACTCTCACGTGTCTCTGTCTTCTGTCTTTCCTCTCTCTCTCTCTCTCTCTCTCTCTCTCTCTCTCTATCATGGAGACACACACATAAGCTACATACATCAAATTCACAGCAGTGAAAATCACAAGTGATTTGCCCCTTGACCACTGCAGCAATAGTTATCAAAGGCTAACTGTTTCAACATCAGAGCCCATACCGCCATGTGGATAACTAATGCGGCTACTTTTTACCTCCTCTCTCGCTTTTTTCTTTTTTTCATGCAGACTTGACTTCTATAACTTCTAGATATGACAATTTCCTCAAGAAAGTAAACAGCATTTTATTCTTTTTTATTTGTGTGGTATTAAGTAGAGTTTAAAACTGATATAGTAGTTCAGAAACCATTCACAAAAGAAAAGTAGTTTGTAGTAAAAATAAGAAATTCAGTCATTTTTGGTTCAGTTTGGTTTGATTCGTTTTGTTGTCAGTGTGTAAAACATGACAGTCTGCCCTCTCACAGAGGAAACACTTAACAGTATAAGCTCAGTTACATAATTTCATGATAATGTCTCCACTATAATATACAGACTTTTCCCACTTACCTTTCCTACTCTGGTGTAATTATTAGGGCTGGGGATAGTGGTGCGGGGGTGGATTCTTGTGAGACTGTTCCTATACTTAAATATTATGTCCATAACCATAAAACATTCAATCCACATAAAGCCAAGTGTTCTGGATCTGGCCACAGTAGCCTCCCCAGGGTGGCGCAGTAAAACCGCCCTGAGCCGCCATTAGGTGGAGGGAGCTGGAAGAAATACTGGACAGAGGCTGGGACTGAATGAGAGCCAGAGCACAGCTGATGGTAAACTAATTTTGTTGGCCTGATACCCCTTCCCCTTCAGAAATACACACACATACATGCAGTATAAGTTGTGTTCACACACACGTCTATGTGGAACACACATACTGCTGTACTGTATCATGCTTCCACACAAGTGAGGGGTCTCTTAGGATCCTCAATGTGGGACCAAATCACACTCTCTCTCTGTCTCTGTTTCCGTCTCTTCCCCCAACTGCTCACACACACTTGATCACCGTCTCACAGAATGAGGCATATGCTCCATCATTTGCCTTGAGGGACAAAAGACTTGGAAGGAATTCAGTGAGACACTGTAGCACTACTCTGCACACTCTTGGAGAGAAATGCTGTATTTGTGTGTATTAACAGTGTTGACCTACGCAGCTTTCCCAATTGTGGAACTGAAGAAACTCTATACAAGTCTAAATCTGGACTATTTCAAGTGAAGGGAAGAAAACATCAGTCATGTTCTTTACATGATAAACAGCCCCAATTGTGTTTGAAATGGGTTGCATGTAAATGCCTGCAATAATTTTGTAAAAGAGTATGTCAGGCTTTTAAATGTTTAACGTCTTAATTTGAAATTGAAACAGCTTGGCTTTCCACATGAAGGTTAATGCACCTGAGACTAATCCACTGTCTGCCTCTCTGATGCCCACTGAAAAATAAAGAGATACAAAAAAAACTGATTGCAGTGATTACAGGAGGCCACACACAAAGGAACTCGAAACATGCAGAAAAGGCCTTATAAATATTTTTGCTTTAACGGTCTTTTACTGTATTATGTTTTTCTCTTTCTGTCACCTGACACTAATAAACAGTCAGCAACAAAACGTTGCAAGTGTAACCGGAGTGGCAGCTCCTCAGCAGGACATTACAGGAATTTACGATGTGTTAAATGCTTCCTTTGTTCCTCCCTGTGGCAGCTAGCTCTGGCAATTAGGGACGGCAGCAGCCTACAATGAGCTCATTACGCCCCCCCAACCCCAACCCAGCATAGCATCTTCATTTAACATTTGTGCAGAATTAATTATTATTTGATTGACTTACACTTCGAGCAATATGTTTTTCTGTATTCACTACCATTTTAATGTGTTCATAAAAAAGAAGCCTTGTATCTTTGTCTTGCTGACAGAAGCATGAAGTAGCATGCATTGATTCCTGAACCACCATCTTAATTACCAGATTAATTTAATATCGCTTTTCTTTCAATATTGTGGTAAAATCTGAAACCCAACTGCGGCACTTGGCCAAAGTCTAAAATGCCAGAAGCCTTTTTCTCTGTGCACTCGGCCCCTGAAATAAACTCCATGCGCCATTCCATTTGGCAAACCAATTTGGGATGGTGAAGGGTGGGGGCAGGAAAAGGAGAGGTATAGGTTAGCTGTAGTAATAATCATAAATCACCTCTGAAATGCTGCCATGTCACATGCCAGACTGCGCCACTAATGACCAGGCCCATCTTTCACCGGGTATTTTTATCTGTGTGCCCTGACACTCGACTTCTGGAAGTGTCCTCTCGTTTTACGTCGTCAGCACCTCAGTCCAGCCTGAGCACAAGTTCCTTACATATCTATAAATACCAGCCAGCTAAATGGCATTTTCTCTCACCCACCCCCCTGCTTGGCAAGAACCAGAAGCTCTGTGACTTGGCAAAGGGACCCACAGTCCTACGCCACTAAACATCTTGGGGCTTAGCCCCCCACCCCAGAGTCACCCTCCAGAGAACAGCTGGCTAAAAAAATAGATCCATCTGCCACTGCCTTCAAATATCAAAGTGGTTTCAGTTTAATTAAACAAGTTGAAATAGGTGTTGCAAGCTATTGTAAAAAGTAGCAAACATTATTGTAGTTGTTAAGTTTAAGACCACCTGTAGGATTCATTTCTAACACTGCAGGTGTAGTTAAGCATCAACATACATTAGTGCTTGTTGACTCATGTAAGTACACACACACACAGACACATACACACCTGTACATGCTTCCTTTGTGCAGAATGTTCTGCCAAGTTTTTTAAGCTTGCTGACATACAGCACTAGAGACTGCAGGTCAGCGACAGCTTCCTGCTATTTTGGGCTCTCTCACAGCTTGAGGTTTTAATTTATTCTGCCAGAATGTGTCAATCACTGAGCGGCAGGGTTTAGCCCTGAGTCTGCTGCAGGAAGGAAAGGGAGAAGGCACAGCGGGTTAGGCCTTATTGAAAGAGTCAAACAGGACTAAGAACAAAGTGATATTATGACAGAAAGTAAACTGCTACTCAAAGATTTTCCTAATTTCTTGACCATGCCCACTAATGTTGTTCATTTTTTTCAGATCATTGTCTAAAATTTCGCTGTCTACATGAAAAGCAAGAAAAACTTACTTTCACTGGGATGGGAAGGGATCAGGCCCTTTTTGCCTCATTATGGTGACTCCTATTGTTTGGCTGGTGCATTTGCATGAAAGGGTGTGGGACCTGTGGTGTAAATCATATTATGCCCTCTAGGGTATCCAGTTATTCCCAATGAAGAAGAGAGGGTATGCAGCCTTAAGAGGGCTGGACTCATCACCCTCATAACCAAGAAAATAGAGGAGTATGTCCTGGCCTTGTCTGTCCATCCTGAGCTTTATGATGTGTCAGACAGAAACTTTCATAACACACAGAAGTGCCCATTTGTAGGAGCAGATCACTGAGTGTTGCTGGTGAGTGTTGTGCTTTTATCATCCTATGCGTTGCAAGCTTGTTGTTAGCTGTGTAGTCAACTCTGTGTTAACGTAGCATTTATTTCCCTCTCTCACAGCACAAACACTTCATCCCAGCACTTCACAGCACCCTGACTGAAATAGAAAATATCTGCTCCATCAGATGTGCGACAGTTAAAAAAACACAGCTGAAACACCTCCTGTCTTGACAAGCTGCAAGAGAAGTCTGCATGTACAGTCTGTCAGGCAGATCTTCAGGGCCATACATTACAATACATTTATTAAAAGGAGACAGGTGGTTTCAGATGTATTCACATTAGTAGTCTAATCTGCAGTGATGGAAAAACCCTAGCTGAGAGTGATGTGTTAAAGATGTGTTCCCTGTGATAGTGTTGTCATTGAATTAGTCAGATATTTGTTGCTCAAAGATGAACTTCATATTGACTTTCTCTTCCCCCCGTGACTTTATTCCTGATGAGAATCTATGGCCATTTACCTGACTGGTTCAATGAAGGCAAATTCATCAACAAACTAATCTGATGTTCAAGCAGTGGTGAGTGAAAACAGGGATTATTATTCTCTCTCTCTGCATCAGGCCACTGTTTGCCATGCCAATGCCTGACGACCGGCCATGCCAAGGGTTTGAATTTGACCCTCTCAATGCCATGCCAAAGCCCACAAACATCAGTCATCATGTGATGTCACCCACTACGCATGGCATCATTTGACTTTGCAGTGCTTATCTTGTGTGATTACATGTAATAAATGACTAAGAAGCTCAGCTGTGAAGCAGTGTCACCTCAGGATGACAAACAATTCTCTGCTGATTCTTTGTGGAATTTGCATCCCTACGTAATTTCACTTGGGTCTCCTCTCAGGGTGCAAAGGCAGTTGTGCAGTGGAAAGTGATTTTGTCAGCCTGTGTTTTTGCTGATGAACTGATACCCTGTCTTTTGTTGCCCTCCACCCGGTGAGGCAATTGGAAATCAGTGATACAGAAGTATCTTCTCACATTCTTTCTGTAGTGATGAAATATGCTGATTTCAACAAATGTCTTGTTGTACTCTTACTGATCTAAACATTCCTAATAATTTTATTTAGAAATATAAAGCAAATTCCACATTTGAAGATATCGTTTTGGAGATAATTTCACTTTGTCTTTTGTGTGGCTTAGTTGCAAGTGTGACAGTTGTTTCTAATGGGAAGAAGCAGAGAACTCAGAGTGCTTAAATGGTAAGTTGTATTGTAAAAAATAGTAAAAAATATTTTAATAGAATTTGATCATCTTAAAGTTAATCATCTTTTCAACTTGATTGTCTCCTATCACACACAGAAGCAAGGAAAACATAGTACCAAAGTGGTGGGAAGCCAGAGGGATCAAGGGCCTTACAGCTGCACTATCGTTCTCTGCCAGAGAAACATCTGACATTAACACAGAAGACTATTTCCATTTCCACTCGATGGCACATGTTTATTATTGTAACCATGACAACGAAGCTCCAATACCTTAACGAAGCAGTCATTTGAACCCAAACCACAATGTTTCCCTAAACCTAACCAACCCTAACTATAGCATTGTCACACCATTAAATTGATTTATTTTTCAACAGTGATTTGTTTTGGCAGGCACAGAGAAATTATGTTGTCCTGTGTCCATCGGAAAACTCTTCTATGCGTTGCTCTAGATGACATGGGCAAATGACATTTGAAGGACTTGTTGCATAACGCCATGGCGGTTGCCAGATCCCCACCCAACCCCAGCTCCACCCACACTTGCATTTCCTTGCTCCTTGCGACTGATGAGATTGTAGGAAGTGATAAACCCAAAGTTGAGTCTTCGAAAAGCCCAGCCACTAAAGTGTGGGTGACATCACTAATACTGCATTCATGTTTTCCTGCAACTTGCAGCCGGTGTGATCTCCAGCATCCAATTAAACAAACACATTTTAAAAAGAAAATGAATGGATAGAAAAGTGAACAGAGTTGGGGCAAACGCTGCTTTGAGGTAAGACATTTTACATGACAGCCTGCTTTTCTCTCTGCTCCCGCTTTTTCATTTTTGCATTGCCAATGTGTCAGTGGCTCTCTCTTTCTGTCTGGGTCCTGCCAGCTGATGTGCCAGCCAACGCCCCAAAGAACAGAGCTTTTTCTTTCAGTGTTTGTGTGTGTGATGCCGGGGAAACATGGGCTCTTTTCATTCTGTATAAGAATACCAAGAAGTCTTTTGAATCATATAAACAAATTACGTGTGTGTGTGTGTGTGTGTGTGTGTGTGTGTGTGTGTGTGTGTGTGTGTGTGTGTGTGTGTGTGTGTGTGTGTCAGCAGGATCTCAAAACCAACAACCAGGGATCAGAGAGAGAGGCTGCTGACATCATCATCGTAAATAAATGACAGCATGGTAAAAGAGTGCTGGTCTGAGGCCAGCGAGAACAGTCTCAGAATGCATAAGCCATAACAAACATTCAATTTTTCAAATAAACTACACTCTGCGGCCAAATCTGTCATCTTTTTGGGGCCACTGCAGAAGAACGCTGTCTGACTTCTCATAAGATTCATTTGCGTCATGTTTGTTGTTTTGCTTTGTACACCCGGCATGTTTTCTGGTTTTTATTGGCCAACATGTTCTCCATTTCTTTGTCTATAGTTGTATACAGATTAACCAGCACCATGTCTTCCCTCCATCTGGCTGTGTGATTTTGTAGCTTTGCTATCATGTCTTCTCTGATATTTTCTCACCAACCACTGTATATTTTCACATGACTCTCATCATTTGAGTTCAGAAGCTGCCCATGTCTGCATCCTCCACACTAAAGTCAATATACAGGTATAAAATTTGTGATTAAACCTTTTGAAAAATGTAGTGTGTGTGTGTCTCTGTGTTGGAGTCTGATTAATTCTGATTCTTAAATTTGACCAGATTCCATCTAAGTGTCTTGCCGTTTAAAGGGAAAAAATGTTTTCCGGTAAACTTGAATTCTTTCTGACTCCTTACAGTAAATACACTAGTAAAAAGCATGAGTATTTTCTTTTATATCTTCCCAAACACAAAACAAATTGTTTGAAAGATACTGTTAAGTCACTTACATCTAGGGATGGGATTTGTTTATTTTTATTGATACTGATACCATTATTGAGACTGATTAACAATCCAAGTCTTTATTGATACCACTATCGATACTTTAGTACTTGGTGACGGTTATTTGGTATAGACCAGAACCAATGGGCATGAGGTAGGCCTGCACGGTATGAGGAAAATATTCAAAGTGTGATAACATTGTTATATATTGAGATGACATATGACTTGCGATAAATGAACAAATATTGAAGTGTGCATATTAACTGCCTGGTTGGTTTTCAATTAATTAAAGGATTAGAAATTTATATTTTAAATAAAACTAAATGTTTTTTTCTGGAGCAGCAACATTAATGTTTACAACAGCAAAGTCACTATAGGCTACACTCCATATCACCACAATACTGAGTGATGTTAAGAAAGAATTAAAAACTCAGACATCCCTCTGGATCACTCCTTCCTCTTCCTCCTCTCTGTTACTGTTATTCTCCACCTGCAAGTAACAAAATCCAGTAGAAGGAGGAGTGGCTGGTTTGTCTCAGCCAGCAGCTGAGTTTACCACAATTTGCCTAATTTTAAGACTACAGACCAGTCTATGCTGCTAACAGGATGTTTTCTATTTAGCTTGTTTGTAACATTTGGCTGATTGCCAAGTTAACGTTAGCTGTGCTTGCATAAAACATACAGGATCAGGGTGCGAACTACGGGGGAGCCAGGGGAAGCTTAGCTCCCCAAAAGAGGACATCAGCTCCCCTAAAAGCATGATTTGTGATATTTTGGAGGGTCTCTAAAATATTGACAGCATGCTTTATTGCCATTAATTTGTATATTTCTCTATCATCACGGATTCATGCTTAAATTCAGGAGCATCAGATTTCATTCAGCCAGAGAGAACGATCACCAACCGTCAGCCGCAGGCCGGTCGCTCCACAATCTCCTGGCCCTGTCTGCTCCACTCCGTCTCCGGTACTGTGGGTTGTGTCGCTAGTACAGCCAATTTATAATAATAAGATACACTTGCCTTATACTTTTGCAACCAGGCTTAGCGTATTTGCTTGCAACTATTAATGATTTACCAGTAAGATTCCCCCGACCATCACTAAAAAACATTAGTTTTTTTATTCATCACGATTCAAGTTAAATCTATTTTGATGCTTGAGACATAATGTCATAACATAACGCTCATAAGCACTCGAGACCCGCTGGTCTTGATAGCAGTATCGAGAAGCTCGGAGCTTATTTGTTTTGAGAAATTTTGGAACCAGGTATCGATCCCCATCCCTACTTACGTCTAATACAATTCTAATCCAAAAAGCTATATACATATTTTTTACTTAATGTGGTATCACACAAACAATAAACAATAAATACTTTGAAAATTTTAGGCTAATTAACTGGGTTAAAATAAAATAAATGCATATGCAGCAAGTTTTTTTCACTAAAAGTATAGACATTTTGGAGCAGGCTTTGAAATAACATTAAGACAATTAGGAGAATAAGGGGGGGTTCAGGGGGAAACTTGCCATCAGCAGTTTTTTTACCTGGCTACGCCCCTGGCAGCAACATATTTTCACAGTGGTGGTCCGGTTAACCACAGTGTGACTGGTTTTTATTGGAACTACTACTAAGCAAATACCCTTTAATGTTCAAAACTCCGTTCAGTGAATTCATGAGGGGTGGGAGAGGGGGTTTGGTGCCATTTCCCACTAATCAACATACAGAAGCATAAAACCAAAACCCCTGCTTGATTGAGTGCTTTTCTTGTTCTCATTATTTTCTTGAAAAAAAGGTGTAAAAACAATGCTTGGCATCAAAAGTGCAATAGTGGACTAATTGCATGAATAGTTCCTTCCTTAGCTACTTGTGGCCATCAGAATTTTATTTTAAATAACAAATAAACAAAATAAATCCCGATAGGCCTATGGATTTCGGATTGATAGATAGATAGATAGATAGATAGATAGATAGATAGATAGATAGATAGATAGATAGATAGATAGATAGATAGATAGATAGTCAGTGGGTGCATGTTGTTTTTGCTCTGATGGGATAAATAAAACTGTGAGCACGTCATTTGGGCCAAACTATTAATAAGAATGTCATTTTGGTATCCCCCCCTCCCTCTCTCCCTCCTTTCTGAACCCCATTAGTCCTTTGCCCAATAGTGTCCGCATGGCAGCTGGACGCATGCGCAGTTGCACGGTTTTCAATAATGAAGTTGAGTTTAATGCCTGTGAACAAGCTGGTTCTCAAAGTTGGACACGGACTGAAAATAATGGTGTTTCCCGCTAAAGTCAGCGGTCCGGTCACCGGAACTGAGACCCGGGACCAGGCTTTGAGTTTGTAAATGTTGTTTAATCGCGGTTGAATAACTCCTCGGGCTTGCTTCTGGACTCTTGCTGGTTATGGCCAGAACTGGCTGAAGTGTTTTGATCCAGTCAGTGACAGCTTGCAGACAGCAGGGAGAGCTGTGTGGCGACCACACTCCGTTTGATTATGAGCGTTTCTAAGAAGTGAAGGACATCTGGGTGCTGATTTCTTACTGGTACGAAAATAATTCTAACACAGGTAGGTCTATGTTAATTTTATTAATTTATTTACAGGCAGTTACAGATATGTGGTTTGTGCTCTCTCAGTTACCATGGACGTCAGTGGCAGTTCAACTGGCTGCAGCTCGACCATCACAACTCGACAACTGTCAATGACTTTGATTCAGCCCGATTCAGTCTGTTTAATTAATTATTAAACAAACGAAGCACATCCTGTTCAACAGGCCAGATTTAAAATTACGTATCCTCAATCAACCAGTTATAGAGAGTAATTTTCACAATTGACAATAATGACAAAACCGTGACTTTCTTTGCTTAATTGTTGTTGGAACGCACAAAAATACGTTTGTCAGAGGAGATGATCGTAATATTCAAGTTGATGTCCAGTTGTCACACGAGTCAGTTTGAGATGCAGACTTCATCCCATGCCCGGGTCGGCACGTTAAACCCACTTATATTTTCTTTATCCGGCTCCTGATTTCATGTAAAGACTTGGCCGTTATAGATTTTGATACAAACATAATTTATGACTAGCCTAAATTAAAATGGAATTTAGTCAGTCCCGTCCCTAGTGATATGCCTACTGGAAGTTTTCTCATGAATATTTTCTTTTGAATGATTGATAAAAACTAAAACATTCTTAGGCTATTTGCCACATGATGATCTTTGACTCCAGGACTATGTGGTTACATCTTTTTATCCAGAATACGGAATTTAGTCCCCTCAGTGTCCCCGCACTGCTCTGCCAGCATCCCTCATCGTGCCCACAGCTTTTCTCCTCATCTCTCCTCTCATCCCACGTGGACTTTGTGTTTATATTTGATATGTAGGAAATGGGAATCTTATACCACGGCCGGGCTCTCAGGGTTTGAATGGCCCCTGGCCATTGGCCTGCCCCTAACAACATGACAGGTTACGCGCCGACTCAAAATCTGATAGGCCTACTGCGCAGTAATCCATACAGATTAGATTTCACATTAAGGACTCATACTTAACCAACGCGCTTTAATGCGCAGGAGATGGATGGACGGGATTTGGTTTGTGGAGATTTTGGGGAAATGATAAAGTCCTGAACACATAGCCAAGAGAATGAAGATCAGTTATTGTTTTTTATTTTACTTTTTTTATTCGGGTGAATTAACCAGCAGCTCGGCAATTTACAATAAAGCCACTATTATCGGTTTAGTATTATGATGAGGAAAATATTAAGTAACCACTTCGGTTGTCCATTTTCGAAAATATATAAAAAATCTTACAAAATGCAATATTTGTTTATAATTGGCAATTTTTAATGGTAAATTATTTCTTTTTATGTTGTATGTAATATTTTATGTTTTTTGTTTACTGTTTATTTTATTTTTCTCATTATCTAAACCAGTGTAGGTTATTTGAATTTAGGGTATGGCGGTATTTTTTCCCCCCGAAGTTCCGAATTTAGTGGGCGGGCTGAAAACTTAAATAAAATTAATCAAAGTTTAATTTATCGTTGTGCGCCAATAATAAATAAATAGCCTATATTCACACTGTAATCCTTTAAACGGTGTTCTCCTTTGTGCTAAAAATATATAATAGGTTATAGTTACTGTAAAATTCGGCACACATAAGACATTTTTCATTTTGACAATTATTCCTATGAATAAATGTTGTGTGTGTCCTCAGTATTGCTGTGAAAATATTAAGTGTGACCCATTTAAACTCAGACGTGCAGAGTTCAGGGTAAAGACGCGGGTCTACGTCTTCTGTGTGAAGGATAAAGACGTTTAGGAATTAAATTCCTTCACTGGCTTTTAAAAAAAGTTTCACCCAAAAAAATAATCGATCTGTGCGTAAAAACGATTGCTAAGCCAATAAGGTTTGGGTCGAAATGAATAAGTGACTTTTCACTCCAGCCTCCAGCCTCTCCAGCCAGCGCAGCAGTCTGCGGTTTGTTCAACATTCTCCTCTCCTCGGCTTTTATAGCGTGCAATTACCGCAGGGTAGCTGCGTAGTCCACTTTCTAATCCTCCGCCGTCCCTTATGTGTTTCTTATGTCGCTGTCAATAGCCATAGAGAGAAATATAATTCTCTCTTCTGGGACGCTGAAGGAAATGGCAGGCATTATTGATTCCCTGCAGTGTCAGGTAACTACTGGGCGGTTTGAGGGCCCTGTGAGGCAGTCATGTGTAGTGTGATATAACACATAAGAGGTGGGCAAACCAGTTGGTCATCAGCAATTAACAAAGTTTAAGAATATTTGAAAGCATCAACATATATAGACAATGTTTTTAAAAGACCTATTCCATAATTTGATTTTTTGATTAGTGTCAATGTATCACTCCAATGCCAAAAAGTTAGACAAACCCTTCACCACTCTTAAAATGGATGAACTTTACTTTGTGTGGGTTCACTGTCCACTACATTTGTGCTAAAGAAGGATAAGTCATGAAGGGCAGAGTGAACTGCAAAGGGATAGAAGGCTGATTCTGTCCTCCACAAAGGTGAGAGGGAGGGAGAGAGGGGGAGAAAAAGAGAGGGAGGGAGGCTTAGACACAAATCAATTCACCTGAGAGACGCATTATTGTCTTCGGTTTCAGGCAGGAGGAGCTGAGCGCTATGAAAAATTAAAAGGATGCCAGTTAGTTTAAAGGATCGAGCCAGACAACTCCGCAGTGCACAAGCGCGTGCACACACACACACAGGCACTGAACAAACTGAAAAAAGTAATATGTTGCTCTAATTTAATGTTCTTGATAGTAATCTATGTTCTTGGACACATTTTGGATTGAGCCTTTATAGAAGAGTAATCCCTTATTTCTCTGTATGTTTTTTGTGTCAACGCATACACACTGTTCATGCCTGTACACACATACTCTGATATAGACCCTTGTTCACGTAGCTGAACACACAGCCTTGAAGACATTGAGTAGAAACGACAGCATTTGCAGCTTCTCCTGATACTGGCTTAAAGTGAAGGTGCAGAAAACCTTATTTTTTTACTTAAGCTGAAGTGGAACAGAGTAAATGCATTAAAAAATTTAAATAAGGATTATTTTCACTGGGAACATTTGCTGGAACTGGTTCAGTGGCACTATACCACACTTGCTGGGAACCACAGATCTAATGACGGGGAAGGAGTTTTGTGTTTGCATGTAGGTGCGTGTCTCTGCAACCAAGTCTTTTGTTCAACTGTCAAACTTTTCTGATGGCCTTTGCATAATACAGCAGAGAGGAGCCATTTTGTGCCGTTCTTTTAGGGTAATGGCATTGTTTATCCATTCTCTCAGCTGGCCTTTTGTTGCAGCGTCGCCCTCTGTGTGACAGTAGCAAAAAAGAAGAAGAACAGAAGAAAAAGACAAGGACATTTTCTGTGTTCATTTTTTGTTTTTTTCTGATTGCAACATTTAATCTCACTTAAGTTGAAGACAATCAACCTTGGCCTCTCCGTCGCTCCAGACTCCTGCGCCAACCTGTCTCCTGTCTAGTATTAATAGGGTCACTCACTGTCTTCGTGTGCTATAGCCAGTCACTGTGTCTGTGCTCCAGAGCCAGCCAAGCAGCCATATCATTTACACTTCTCCATTTTCATTGTTGATATTTACTTCTGCAATTATCTCTCCACTTCACCCTCGGCTGAAGATGATATGCTGAAGTTAACGCTGCAGCTTCCCTTCAGTCTCCTGTTGCTCACACATGAACACAACTTACAGAAGGTCTAACCGACAGATGCACCAAGACATGAAAAAAAAAGAAAAAGAAAGAATTAATACAATATGGTGGGTGGTTTCATCCACAGTGTGAGTGTAAGTAATTAAATTTAGCAATCAAGCCGCAAGCAAGTATTTAAGCAACATGCTGTGCACAGATGTATATATATATATATATATATATATATATATATATATATATATATATATATATATATATATGTATATGTATATGTATACTGTATATATATCCACTGACCCACATTTTATTTCTAATTTTTGCCCCTGAAGTGTGTGGCGGATCACAACCCAAGAAGCCATGGAGGCCTCACAGGACCTCAACGAACAGATGGTGAGTTAAATGCTACTGTATGCATGTGTGTGTGTATGTGTGTGGATGGGTGGGTATACCTTGTACCGGCCACACAAGTCTGAGGTATGGGTGCATTGGAGTGATATGTGTTTGCGCTAACACACAGCAGATGTCGTTCAGTGAGTGTACAGTAACCATATGGCAGCAGTCAGAGTGAATGAGACTTCATTAGAAACAATGCTGGACATAGACATCAATTTAGGAACTGTGTGTGTGTGTGTGTGTGTGTGTGTTGTGTGTGCGGGAGTATGTATGTGAATTTGTGAACATATGGGTGTGCATGTAATACAAGTTAATCCAGTCATTTTAAATTACTGATTAACTTTATCAATAAAGTAGGTCTTTTTTATTTCTACCATATCTTTTATACCTCAATCACACACACACACACACGCACACCCAGCCAGAGGGTTTTTTTGGTGTCTCAGCACAGCAGGCCGTCTCTGCGTCACATCAGTGTCCCAGTTCTGCTTGTTTAAAGATCAGGCCGTATTGTTGGGAAAATGATTTTGGCGGCGAGCGAGGTCCACTCACATTTCAAAGTCGTTAGTCAGCCACCAGAACAGGTGTAATTTCATCTCCTCCTCCTCCTCCTCCTCCTCCCTCCTCCTCCATCAAGCCTGGTTCTCTCTCCCTTACTCTCCCTATGACCTGCCAGCCTCCACAGTAATAATAGCAAGAAGTGGGACAGAGCACATGAACTATGTTGTTTTTCCCCGACTTTTTGTGTTGCTATGTCAGACTCGCCCTGGGTTGGATTACAGGCTGACCCCAGTGGAGTACCGTGCATGTACTGTACCACATATACAGTGCGGTACAGTAGATGCACACAACAAAAACACACAGAAAAAGATGAAGAAAGAAAGAAAGAGGAAAAGAGGAGCATCCATCTTGTCTTGCTGCCATCCAAATATCAAATATTGATGTCCATATTCCACAATTACTTCACCTGCTTTAAATAGGGCAGTGATATCATTTATAATGTGAATTTGAGCCACAGCACAAAGGCATTGATTAATGGTTCAGGTTAGAAATGAAACCTCAGAGCAAGGACAGAGATTTTAATCATATCAAATAGATGCTATAGGCTTAGAGCTGCGAGCTGGGACTTGTGACTTCTGGAAAAGGTTGGTCTTTACCTTTTTTTCATAGAAACATTCAAGTTTACTTTGTGAAGCTGGAAATTGTCTTGAATTTTTTGAATCATCACTGATGTGATTATATTTTGTGTATATGGTATATGATGTACATTCAGCTTTTTAGGTACAGCTAGCTAAAATGAACGCAGCTATCAATGTTTTTCATTATCAGTTAAACTGTTGATTAATTTCTTGATTGATTAATTGTTTGGTCCATAAAATATCAAAGCACTGTGAAAAGAATCACACTTTCCCAAAGCCTTTTTTTGTCTTTATTTGTAGTTTTGTGCTTATTGTCTTCTCTTTAAAAACAACTTAACTTCAAATTTTTAGTACGAATTTGAAAAATTCAATTTAATTTGCCTTGATTGAAAATGAAGGTTTCAATTTATAAATTGATTATTTATATAATTGTAATTATTATTTTCCCTAAATGTTTTCCTCTTAATTAATATTTAAACTGAAAGTGGCTAATTCTTTCCCTCGACGCTTCTTTGAAAAAGGCGTGTCTCGGGTAACTAGGAAAACAGCAGAGACCTCACACACCAAGTTTCGGGGAGTTGTCTGTTGATACCTGATACCCCCACCACTCCCCTCTACCCTTTAAAGTCCCCCCATTTCGTCCCTTACTTCCTCCCCCCACCCGTTTCCCACTACATCCATCGCGCGTCATCTGGGTTATGGTCAGGCGTCCTCTCTGGCCGCCCGCCTGCCGAGAGCCAGCCTGCCGTCTGGGGTCCCCTGGGAGTGCTGGAAAGAGCCTTGAGGCAGGGCCAACCGTCGTTAGCCCCGTAATGCTACTTTTAGCTTGTTTAAGTGTCTCACTCCACCTGTTGTCACATACTTGTTTAAAGAAAAGGTGATAATTGTTTTTTTGTTGTTGTTTTTGTGTGATGCTCTATTACATGATGATGATAATGATGATGATGATGAAGAGACAACTATGATCTCGGTTGGATCAAATGTGTTATTATGTATTAAGCTATATTCTAAGTATGAATTTGTACAAGCATTAAGCCGATATTTCCTTAAGTATACACATACAAACTCCACACACAGAGCTGACAGAGCCCTAATTGAAGTCTCCAGTCAGTTGGCTTGTGAGGGAAGCAGTAAGAGACGGGGGGTAGCGGCAGTGTTTGTTGACCCCGGGAAGCCTTGCAGGATTTAAATGTATGGCCAAAAAGTGGTGAGATGAAGGAGGAGGAAAAAAGGAAGAAAAAAGAGGGGAAAAAAGGTTCTTTTAGCCGTAGCCTTTTCCTCTGGTGCGCTGGGAGAGGCCCAGAGTATGGCAGCTGTCCCAGTCTGTGTGTGTGAGACAGAAAGACTGAGAGAGAGAGAGAGGGAGATAGAGAGAGAGAGAGACCAACTTAGAGGAGGAAAGGGGTCAGGTTGCACCCCTCTTTCACCCCTACAACCCCATACAGACACATTCACACAAACTTACATGCAGCAGCAGTAGCTAAATACGAGCACAGCCCAACCCTGATTGCCAAGACTGCATTAGCGTCATAGACAGTCGTTTCAAAATCTGCCCGGCGACAAGGCATGAGGACAGATCACAGGAGTGTGGAGTGTAACTGCTACCCTCTGGCATCCCAGTAGTAGGCTGGCACCCTAGTTGTGGCGGGGAGGTGCACTTCAATTTCAGCTTAGTGTACAGTGATTCTTGTAAGATTTATGTTTGGTTGACAGCTGAGTGTTGCAGAGAGAGTCTGCCTCCATCTGAGCTTGTACTGAGAGGAGAAAATATTTAAGGCACATAAATGATGCCATTATTCTTGAATAAATTATGGTTGATAACTACGGTAAAGGAGGAGATGATGTCAAACAGAAGCAGACAGGTTGCAATTGGAGTGCGCAATAAACGCTGTAGCTCATCATTAGGAAGATGTTGAAGTTTATACGATAAACATCGCTTTCCTGCATCCGTCACTCGCCCATCTCATGGAAGACATGTGCTTCCATTTGATCAAATGTGTCAACACTGCAGCCACACTGACTTGCACATGGGAAGCACATCATCCCAACACCCCATGTTTTTTTTTCTCTCTCTCTGGTGGACAGCAGCGTAACAGCTGTTTATGTCACACAAATATCTCACTATGTAACGGTAATGATTGATCAAGGCAACATGAGCGACAGTGGGAGCCCCAAAAATCGGTGCATCAGTAAATTAAAACAACACTGATTCGTCCCATGGTCCCAGATGAAAATATTTTGGGAAAGTAAATTTCGCGTTAGCCTGGTGTAGACAGTTTGTCAAACTCCTCTCTGGACAGGACAGCTGACGCCCGAGTCGACTAAATGGACAGAACGTTTTAATACGCCTGATGCATCCCTCACAATATTGTTTTTGGTGTGGATTTCCTGTTGAGACAATCAATACCACTCTCTCAACTATAAAGCTGGTTAGTTTAGCCTGGCTCATCCAAAAATAGCAAAAAAAGCCAACCACTACCTCTACAGAGCGCGCTGATTAATGCACGTGCGTTCCATTTATGATGGGAAGAAGGGAATTTCTGAGACACAACATGGTCATTAGTCCTTTTTACAAGTGTAGATTTATTACTATGGGACAGAACCAGGCTAGCATCCCCCCCCCCTTCTAGTCTTTATGCTAAGCTAAGTAAACCAAATGCTGGCTTTGGGATGAGGACGTAGAGTCGTTTTGATCTTATAATCTATTTCTCCTTAAGAGAGCAAATGAGGGTATTTGCGAACATGTCCATGTATTTTTTCTATATTTTGAATTTGTACGGTCTACTTCTTTTCTTTTGCACATAGTTCTATTACTCTTTTACATCTTGCACATTTGTTAATAACATATTTATATATTTTTACATCCTCGCACATGTAAAATACTACTTGGCAATAAAGCTCTTTCTGATTCTGTTTCTGGTTCACGTCATGTTTTATGCAATTTACAAAGTATTATTCAACCACAAAGTGAGTTGGTGACCTTTGTTCTTTTCAAAAACTAAACTGAATTTTGGGTACAGGATGAAATCATCTCAAGTAAAAACCATGGATAAAGGATCCTACTTTCATGTCAGAAAACGAAAAAAGAACTTCTTTGTTTGGACATTAATTTAAGAAACAACCAAAACATCTGTCTGTCACCAAAACCTATTCAATTCTTGCCTTGGTTCAGATTTATAACTCATATATTATACAGTTGAGTGAGAGTCTGGCTGGCCAGGAGAAAGCCAGCTAGGTGTGAGGTGAGCAGGTCACAGACTGCATTTGAGCCAATCACAGTCTGACAGAGCCAAACCCCCCAAACAGACTGGAGAATCCATCTAGAAACCCAGAGCAACCGGCGTGGGCTTTCTAGAAGAACGCACCAGACAGGAAACCGCATGATATGTGTGCTTCAGTGTCTGCAGTGAGTGTCTGTGTAAGAGTATGTATGTGTGTGTGTGTGTGTGTGTGTGTGTGTGTGTGTAGGTGTTTCTGTTATACACATATTCTTTCTGTGGTGTGGGACGGCTGAGGTCATCTGAGTGGAGACACACTTGTATTGTGACCATGCTTGTTTAATGGAAGTCAATCAGGGCATGGTAATTCATGCCAAGATTCCTTACTTTATTGATTACTCAGAGTTTTCAAGGAAAATCACATTATTGCCAGATGTTACATTTCTCCCTACGGAACATTTGAAAATTATTTAAAAAAATCTCTTTGAAAGAATTTGATTCCAGTCATGACACTAAATTCAAACTCTTCAAAACTCTGAAAGTTATATTACATGCACAGACAGAAGTCCTTGGTGAAGTAGTAAAACAGTTTATTCTTTGTTTGCAGCCACTTCCATAAATAGAGTCCTTGATACCACAGCCCACCTTTTGTTCTGCCTGGTCTTCTGGCCAAATGCTCATCTGCCATTAGTTACAAAAAAGGAGCATATTTCCTCATTTTTGGGAAGGAAATGAAATTGCAACAATTGTGCTTTGGTTACGGAGGAACCTGCCTGCCCTGCTTGCCCTGCCTGCCGCGAGAACTTCCTCTGCTGCTCTGCAGGGAGATTGTATTTCTCTCTCAGCAGCGCAGCATCAGAGAGGTAGCAGAGGGGTCGCCGAGGCCAGATGATCTGTGACCAGGGTCTCTGTGTTGACTTAATACTCCTGACTAAGGCTCCAAATAATGATTATTTTCATTACTGATGAATACATTGTTCCATTTTTGGACAGCTTGTTTCCGTGTATGTTCACATACACATATACAGTATCTTTTGACTTTGACTATAGATCGTTGCTGCACCACCAGACAGAAACTCAAATTCATCCTCAGCACTGCTCGAGTGAGTAGAGTCTATTTCTGTCTACCAGTTTTTGGTCATTGGTTTTGTATTACTGTGTATTGTCTGTTACATAGCAGAAGGGAGTTGCAAACTTCACTTTACAACCTGTGGTAATTTGACTAATAAAACTTGTAACTTGCTGTTCACTAGCATCACTTTGTTATTGAGAAATGCATGTTGAATGCCTGGCTAAAAACAAATTTCCTTAAGATTGTAATAAAGTTGAAGTTAAATTTATGTTATAAATAAGTCAAAAAAGCCCAAGATAATGCCTTCAAAATCATAGCATCAGTTTAAAATCCAAAGATATCCACTGCCACATTTGTTGACGATGGCATCCTAAGAAGAACAAATGGAATATTTATGATCGTTAGCCTCATGCAACGAATTTGGACATTTAAAAAAGTATTTTTATGAAGGGACCTTTCCTTTTGAAATTGACCACAATGACCACAAAATCAAGAGTAAAATATATCAGTACATTATGTCTTACATTCATTAATTCACTTTTTTGTCATAGTATTAGCAGGATGCCGCCAGCTTTCCAGAATCATCAAGGCCATTTCAAATATGCATTTTTATTTTCAATTTGTGCTACATTTATTTATTGGTGTATTTCCTAAAGAAGCACATTTATCTATTTGACCATGTTTGAACTGGAAATCTATCCGGAGTTGATATCCAGAGAGACACTCTTACTCTCCCTGTCCTTGATTCTTTCTCTCTGTCTGTCTGTATCTATCTGTGAGAAGGTGTCTGTCCCACCTTCTCTTTCTCCTCAGGCCTGCTCGCCTCTCCGTCTCTCCCTGTGTCTCTTTAGCTAGAGTGATGATTCAGGGCCTATTGTGAAGTCAGCAATCCGATACAGAGCTGGCCAGAGAGCAGGGGGAGGAAGGTGGATGATAGAGGGACGGAGGGAGGGATAGAGAGAGTACAGGGGGATGAGAAACAGAAGGGATTATGGGTGTTCTCA
This sequence comes from Lepomis macrochirus, assembly GCA_024633595.2. Taxonomy (NCBI): domain Eukaryota; kingdom Metazoa; phylum Chordata; class Actinopteri; order Centrarchiformes; family Centrarchidae; genus Lepomis; species Lepomis macrochirus. Next base: position 21,367,830 of record JALXJV020000017.1, on the reverse strand, counting down.
TAGCCAGGCCCATGCTGTCTGGAGCCCAGGGCGCTTTGGCATCCGTATACCTGTCCTCTGCTTTACCTGATTCTCTAATTTGGCCTATAGCCTTTGTGTCTCTTTGTCTTCCTTTTATCTTTCTCTTTCTCACACCCCCGAGCTCTTCACTGTCCCTTTTTGGAGTCTCTGCCCTTCCCTCTTTTATTTTTCACACTTACGCACGTTCTCTTTGCCCTCAATCTGCCTTCCTTCTTCGCCGACATATGGTATTGTGAATGATTTTATTAGGAAGATGATATGAAGTGTTTCAAGGCCTGGTATGATGGAACAGCTTGCAACTTTTGAGACATTCAACTCCTGTTCACTCTCCTCTGCGCGTATAGTGCAGCAGTAACTTCAAATAATCGGCTGCATATTGAATCTGAGAGCAGATGGTGTGTGTGTGTGTCTGTGTGAGAGAGAGAGAGAGAGAGAGAGAGAGAGGGCATAACTATCTGTCTGCTGAATGTGTCTCCATATGTCTTTTCTTTAAAGATATCTACCTTATGTTGTACCTATCACATGCACACACACTGTGATGTCATGAGCAGCATTATTTAACAGGCAGCTGGGAGGCCATTCATCATTTAATTAAACGCGTCTGAAAGGGATCTGAGGCCTAATGAGATTAGCTTTAATTATTGATGCTGCTGCTGCTGCTGCTGCCACAGACACGCACTTACACACACAGGCTCACAAACACACACACACACACACACACACACTCTAGTTATGAGTATAGGTATAGAATTAGACTCTTAAACTTAACATACAAACACTTGCATCTGCACTGTTTTGCTTTTTAATTCTTTTGCTCTCTTACCTGATCTTTTTCCTGACACACACACACACACACACACATTGAATTTGCTTCACGGTGGGTTGGTGGATTCAGAGGGGGGAGGCTTGCGGTATGGGGACCGAGCAGGGGGTGCGGTAGCTGCGGTCAGGTTGGGGATGAGGAAGGGTGAGGGGAGGGGTTGCGGGAGGATGGTGTTGTGTTTCTTCAGGTCTCACACAGCAGCAGAGAGCTCTTACTGTTCTAGTCCACTCACTCCATTCTCCATTTCATCACATAGATGGTGTATGGAGTCCATACATACGCCAGTGGATGTTTTTTTTGTCAGTCAACCCATTAACATCCTTTTCTCCCCTTTTGTATCCCCATGTGTATCTTTAAGGTTGTTAAAATCATCTTATTTCAGTATCACATGTATTTCAGCTTCATTTGTCAAATGGAAATGTTATAGATGTCTTAACTGTCATTTTATATTTTTCCCCGGAATTCAAACTGACATACTTCGTTTATTTGCAAATCTCAGCTGAACTATTGAAATAAAGGTCTCTGTGTTTGACCTACATTCTTGTTCTAGTTGTTGTTCTAGTGTTGTTGTTCTTCTTCTTCTTGTTCTTCGACATGGAGCTGGGAGTTGTGGAGCTGTGTATTGAATCATTCAGATCAGTTATTTGGGGCTGATTTTACATTAACTGATTAATTAATTTCTCTATATAATATTATAGACTTATAACTTCTAGAACTTATAGCAATGTATAGAAATGTTAATGATTAATAAAGTAATTATTTTACCAATTCACTTATTTATTCAGTTCACTGTCCCAGTGTCTGACTTTCTGATACATTTATTATGCGTGCATATTGTACCTTTAGACATAACATATTGAGTTGTGTGTTCTTGAGTGTGTTTCTGTGTCACTGAGTAGAGCAATGGCCAGAGTGCTTGTGTGTGTGTGTGTGTGTGTGTGTGTGTGTGTGTGTGTGTGTGTGTGTGTGTGTGTGTGTGCGTGTGCGTCTAGTCAGCCATGAACTGGTTTAGGTTTCTCCCAGTTGTTTTTTTAATCACTCTCATCAGATTAGCTGAGCAGGGGCAGTCGAGGCCAAACGCTTCACAATTAACAGCGCAGAACTGGACACACACACACACACATATCCATCAGTGACTTTTCATTTGTCTCCACTGAGTAAAGCTGCATTAAATCATGTCTGTGATCCCCTCACTCTCTGAGACAATGAGGAGCCATTTTAAATGGCAAATGTGAAGACCACCAGGACGGTGAGTCGGATGGAGAGCAGCCTTAGTCACACTCCTCTGCTGCTCTTCCTCCCCAAACATGTGTGTTCACTACAAGTTCATTTCAATATAATAATCTTTGGGATACTAAAATTAGTCGGGTGAACTGACCCTTACCTTACTTTGTTCTTCCAAAGAGACGAAAACACAAGACAATTATTTTTAAAGATCACCCATTAAACCCAGCGGGAATTACTATCTAGCTTACTTGCTAGCTTATAATTAAAATCACTAAATTAAATGATTCCTTGTCCTGTTTTGCATCACTTAATAAATATCTGAAACTGTAAAGCTGGTCCAGACAACATAGCGCCAAGCTAGCAGGAGATATGCAGGGTATAGCGGCTCACTAGTGGTCCATTTTAGGAAGACTGCTCGATCTGTAGCGGTCCATGGCCAGTCTATCGTCAAGCTGCCAAGAATGCGATCAAAACTGAAGGATCTATATACGATTTAGGAAGGTCAAATGTTTATATGGAGCATCAGCAAGACTTTACATCTCAGATTGTTGTAGCAGCACCTCATAACAGCATAGCCCAGAAAAGCCATCTAGCCGCCTAAGCAAATAAGCATAATTCCCAAAACGTTCCTTGAATGTTTTTCCACAGCAACCAGGGATTATTTTCATTATAGATTAATGTGCCGATTATTTTTTCAATTGATTATTCTATTAAATGTCAGGAATAGTGAAATACCTATCAGGTGAAGTCCTGGTACCCTATGGTTAAATCTATATAGCCTACCATATAACTGCCACATCCCCAGTTTGATCGACATTTTTTATGTTTTCTCCCTCTCTCTCCTCTCAATTCTTGTCTGTATCTTCTCTGTCACAGATTCAATTCAGTTTACTTTCATAGAAGACTTAAAAAATGCAAATATTTATACAAGCTTAAATGAATTTTTCCTATTTTTTAAATAACTGTTGATTAAATTATCATTTCAGCCGCAGTTACATAGTATATCTTAATAATCACCAATAATAATAATATACAAATTATATTTGTATGGTGAAATGTGGCAAAAACACATTCACTGTAGTTGGAGACACTGTCCATATTCTGCTGTGTAGAAATGCTGTCCAGCTTCATCACATTAGTAAAAAATATATTCACATACCCTGGTTGGTTAAGGACAATTTTTGCTGTATAGTTTGAACATACAAGAATTTACGGAATGCACTTTTAAACATGGAGGTGTTTCCAAAGTTGTATTTTATGCTACAAAATCAGTATAATTTCTTTATTATCTGCAGCCTACAGTCATGAAACTTCTAAAATTTAATTTTACATCACATACAAGTTGTTGTTTCAGGTCAAACTCACACACCCAATATGCCCTTTTAAATTCACTGTAACTCCATTCTCTGTCTTGAATAGCATAACATCTCTGTGCAACATAGCTTGGAGCAACCATGCTGTATGTTCTCTCATTTCTCAGATTGTTCTTATCGTCTTGGGGGTTCAATGTAGAGGCCAACGTCTAGTTTTAGCTCTATTTTGGTCTTTTTTTCCTCTCCTTGGGCAATGCGAAGACAAAGGTTGAAAGACATGTGATACTTTAGGTGCAGAAACTGTGTGTGAATATTTAATTTCTGTTTTTTCACATTGTGAGCCACACCAGGCAGCTCTTGGCAAATTCATGTGAGCATAGGCAAGTAAGGAGAGGTTTCACCTAGCCAGAGAGAGAGAGAGATGTTTTTGGAGAGTACCTTTTCACCCAAACACCTCGCTGCTCCACAGACTCACCCTGTTCTTCCCTTTCACTCCCTCACTTCTTTTTTTCTTTTATAGCTTCCTACTACACCTGAAAAGGGGGCATTTTTGGAGGTATAAAGAGAGGGATAGTTTTACACCTCCCCAGGCTGGGGGAACTGGGGGTTGTAGAAGGAGTGGTGTGCGGAGGGAGGGAGGGAGGAGGCTTGGCACAATGTATTTTACATGAAAGGAAGAGGATAGAATTACCACACCGATAACCACTCATACAAATGGGGAGAGCACAGAGCTTTGAGCAGGGGACAGGTAAACGTGTGAGTCTGACTGTGTGTGTGTGTGTGTGTGTGTGTGTGTGTGTGTGTGTGTGTGTGTGTGTGTGTGTGTGTGTGTGTGTGTGTGCATGCGTGCGTGCATGTGTGTGTGTGTGTGTAGAGAGAGAGAGAGAATGTGAAGGATAGGTAGAGATGGAGGTTGTGTTTGTGTGGTGAGTAACATCCCTCATGAATGTGTTTTGTGGTCGACACACACCAGCCGATGTCAGAGACAGGCATGGCTGAACGATCACATTGCACAGGTGTGTGTGTGTGTGTGTGTGTGTGTGTGTGTGTGTGTGTGTGTGTGTGTGTGTGTGTGTGAAAGACTAGCTATGTGTTAGGAAGTCACAACTAAAGTCTTTCTTGTCTTCTTCTGTTCCTGACTTTTTTGTTGCTAATAATAGTAAAGAAAGATTTCAACATTTTGGGAAATGGTTTTATTTGCGTTCTTGCCGACAGATGATAAGATTAACACCACTTTAATATCTGTACAATAATGTGAATCTTTAGCCAGCTGCCAGTTAGCTTAGCTTAGTACAAAATTGCTTGTCTGACGCTAGTAAAACTAGAAATTGTTATTTTTATTCTTCAATTTTTGTACAGCTTATACAAATGAGATTAATGCATTGATTAGTGAGCTGGATTTTGTTAACGTTGAACAGAGCCAAGCTAGCTATCTCCCCCTGTTTCCAGTCTTAATGCTAAATTTAATTGATAATTAAGCTAGGCTAAGCTAGTCTTTAGCTTACTATTTATCTTACAGATATGTGAGTGGTATCAATCTTCTCATCTGACTCTCGGTAAGAAAGCAAATGTGAACATTTTCTAAAATATTAAACAATTCCTTTAAAGTCAGATTTAATTATTTAAATATAGAAGTGAATTATATTAAATAATTTTAAAACATAAATATAAAAGGCACTTAATAATACAAGTATTACACAGAGATAAATGCATTTGCAAATCTGACAAGATAAAATAAAAAAAATATTTAAGGAGCTTATAAAAATATCTCACTTAAACTTTAAGTAGAATATTTAAAAGAACCAACAACAACAAGACCAAAGAGATAAAGAGAAACAGAGACTGTCGCTGACTGTTTTACTGTCTGCCGAGGGGAAGATAAACTGCTGTTGTTCCATTTGATGAACAAAGTTACTCTCAAGGGCCTCTTAAAGGGGAGCGAGACATCTTCGTCAGACACTTTTAAAACACTCCTAAAGTCAACAAAAACCAAAGCCGATTCCTGTCATTTAGCTGTCTCATATACTACTCGCTTCCTTCGCTCAGTTCACTGCACACATGCCACTCTACTGGGGTTTTTTTGTATTTTCTATTTCATCAGGCATGTTTTGGGACACCTCCCCTGCTCCCTTCTCCACTTGCTGTGAAAATATTTCATCTGGGATGTTTTTGGACGACCCCCTCCCGATGGGCTCCTGCCTGGCTAATAATAAAGTGCTTGAGTTGTCAAGCGCTCCGGCAACACCCTAATCTGTTCTGACAGCCAGTCCTCCACGTACACTCTCAGACGTCCAGCACATGCACACAAGTGCATGTCGGCATGCACATATAACACACTTTCAACAGACATTTGCCCTGATGTATGCACATGGGTCCACAGACAGTCTATCAATCAAGGTGTTTATTGGGGTTGGGGGATAAATGCTGTGAGACAGGGCCACATGCTATCACCATGGCGACCTAGCTAAAGGCTGGAGCACAGTTGGAGACAGTGGCACTGTTCCAAATTGGTCTTTAGGCCTATATACAATCTGCACCCTTCTCGTTACCTTGTAGATGTACATTCAAACTCATCTGTATGTTGTTCAAAGTCAGTTAGTATATTATATTATTAGTATATTATATTTCTAATATAACAAGTATGTTCTATTAAATTAAATGAACACACTGATATTTAGTTTCATTTAAGATGTAATACTAAAGTAGAAAAGGAAACATATTTGCTGATTCATATTTTCCTTTACACATAGTACATGTGAGTGAACACTAGAATCGGCAACAGGTAAAATTTAGCCACAGATGTCTTACAATTATATGTAACTTTGTTTCAATAAAATATTTACGTCCCCCAGTTTTGACTTCCTAAAAGTGTGTTATGTAGCACCCCTTGTTTTTTGTAAATTGTAAAGATAAAGCCAGATATAACAAATGAGCATTTACAGCTATAAATGCCAGCAGGTAAAATTTACCCCTAAAGAGAACACAGTCATATCCGGGCTATTGATTTTGCACGTTTAGATAAACATTGCATGTTGCTATTTGGCAATGCCTTTTGCCCACTACAGTGCGTAATAAATCAACGCCAAGTCAACTTTCAATTTGGTTAAAAGAAAGACAACAGGCATTCAACTTGTTTAGAGGATTGAATGAAGGAGTCTGATGGTGGGGAGGTTTCAGGACTGAGCGATGTGTCCTGGGTTGATTCTACATAACAGGTCATCATCTGACATCAATCCAATCAGTACAACTCATTGCCACACCCATTTAACAGCACAAAGACCACCAAGTTCAATACCAGAGTGGCATTTAAAAACAGCATGATGAACTAAGATCAGCAGAATTTAGAGACAGACTTTGATCATTGATGTTTGGAACAATTAATCAGGCCTGTACAAGATGCTCTCTGTCAGGTTAACTGTTAGCACCCATAGCCTAACAGATTTTATTTTGATGTGGGTTCAAAATCAGAGTGGGTGAGGTGAGAAGAGTCAGATATATCTGGATAAACAGAGAGAAAAGCAACGGAGAAAGATGTTGAAATTAATGTCTGAATATTAACTTAATTTTAACAACTAACACATCACACCATCAGCAGTTTTAATAGGTAGAAAGTAGTTCCAATGAAAACTGTGTGTACCTCACTGTGAACAGTTCACATTTGTGTGGGTTATCCAGAAGAGGTGGGACACTTTTCTGTAAAGGTTTCTGCTGAATTGAAAAAAGTATCAAAGCTCCGAGCACCACAACTGAAAAATGCATTTACCACCATTGTATTGAGGTGGAGGCAGATATCTCAAAACTATTATGGTATTATGGAAGGGTCAAAAATTGGCACTGTATTAAGTTTCTGTATGAGTGTGTGGTCATTTTCCTGTTTGCGTCTAACTCGCTTGTGTGTGTGTATTTGGGCGTGTGTGTGTGTGTGAGTGTGTGTGTGTGTGTGTGTGTGTGTGGTGGGGCATGTGCCTCCCCTGGTTACACCTTGACCACCACAGTGAAAGAGTGCCATCTTCAGACCAAGGTAGCTTGGAGTCCACCTAGTTGATAATACTCCCCCACTCTGACCCCTTTAGCTTAGCTATACACTTCACATATGACACACACGTGCAGCCCATGTGGTTCCAATTAACACAGATTGAATGTGTGTGCTCAGGTGTACATGTGAGTCTCTGTGCGGTGTGGGTGCAATTGGGTCGGTGGGTTGTCAATTGCATGGTGTGAAGTTTACGGTCTGGCCTGTACTTTCTACTGCACAGCAAGACATTGACATTACATCCATACCACATCCATTTACTCTCATAGCTTTATAAAAGTAATCACGCCATGGCTACCACCAGCAGGATTTACTCCAGCAAAGAATCATACACACGGATGTTTTTCATTTTAGGGGCTCAGACCTCCAGAAATTCTTCACAATACTTTCATAAGTGGGCTAGTTACAACTAAAATTCAGTTTTAGTGTCTATGTTACAAATAGATCAGAAAAAAGTTGCATCTGTTACATTTAAAAAGTTCTTTGGCTTTAAATGTAAGCTTGAGTGCTTCTGTAGTGAGTGACAGCTGAGAGAGAGAGAGAGAGAGAGCGAGAGAGAGGAGGGGGAAGAGGAGGAGGAGAAGAGAAAAAGAGGGGGAGGAGGCAGAGGAGGAGGGAAACAGGACGAGAGAAATGTTCCCCATTACTAGAGTTAAGGAAGACAGGAGCTGTGTGTGGACTGACCTGAGAGACCGAGAGAAAAGTGTAGTTTACATGCAGTTTGCGTCTTTCCTCCAGCCTCTACATGTTCGCTCAGAGTGAAAGAGAGAGACGCAAAGAGAAAGAGAAAAAGAACGCATTTTCTCCTGTAGAGCAAAAACAAGAAAAACGTGACACCTGGAGTACAAAGTGAGAGGCAGGTAGATAGAAACGAGTCTGTGTTTGTGTTGGAGGAGTGTGTGTGAGACCAGCAAACCTGTGTCTGAAGGGAAGCAACTGGATCGTACAGCCCTGTAATGCTTTGTGGACATATAGGACTGTTAACTGACCTGATTACACCCTGAGGTAAGAATGCATCTCTAACTCTGTGTGTGTGTGTGTGTGCGTCCCTGCGCGCGCGTGTGTGTGTGTGTGTTTGTTTCATGCTCTGAATAATGCTATAGTTTTTATAATCAAGTGTAGTGTTTTCTGTAACATTAGTATATTTAATATACTATTTTGTTTCTCTCACTTCTTCGAATGCTCTTGAGAGATTTGCTATTTAATATTTGATATACATTCATTAGGCTGAATGGCTGCAATATTCCGAGCAAAATAAGGTTAGTAGGTTATAGTGATAGCACTGTAATTGTTTCAGGGTATCATTCAAGTTAATGTAAGTTAATTTAATTTACACTGTGAATAGTAGGCTTTATTAATGTATCTTTCAAAACACTGTATGTATAATTAATGGAAATATCCTTCATTATATGTAAATGTACAGAGGTTTTAGTTTTAGTTTTTTGTTTATAGTCTAAATATATTCTAAGCAGATATGTTGCTTTCCTTTTTTTGCAAGAGTTGAGGTTTGATGTAGGATTACAGCTCTGTTCTTGAATTTATCGAATAATACATTTTAGAGCAATAGACAACCATTTGAAATGTTTAAAGTGGAATCACTGTGTTTATAGCAAATAAAAAAAATGTTTTTGAAATTTGGTTATGAATCAAAATGGTCCTTATAGATAAGTGTAAAAAAACAGATTTTTTTAAAGCCTTTATATACTATTTGTGTGTGTGTGTGTGTGTGTGTGTGTGTATGCGCGCAACTCTATGGTATCAGATGACCCATTGCAGATGGGTTGGGTTATTACCAGAAACACATAGCGTTATTCTTCTTTCTCTCTCCCTCTGTTACCCTATTTTTTCTTCCTGTGCAGTTTACCAGAAACATTAACACAAAACTTGCTGATGCACCTGATGCACCCTTTATGCCAAATTTTAGATTCTTTGAGAGTGGGCTTATTAAAAGCAAAATACAGCGGTGAGGAAAAAAAAACAAAAGAACAAAAAAGGAACACATCTAGGACCAGAACTAGGACTGCTTCTGCTTATTTCTAACTCACACCTACTGTTTCTTATTACTGCCTTTTAGGGTCAACTCAGGCCTCACGTTAAATATAATTTACGATAACACAAACATAGCAGTTAGTAATTCCCTTAAATAAATCATTGTTATTGGTGCTAATTACCTGGGGTACTTGTATTTGTCCCTCAGGGAATCTCTGAACCAGGCAGGCTGTGTTCCTGACCGGTCACCTGGCCAACCAAGTCAAAGGTCACCTTTTTAAGTGGCTCAGATGACACAAATGGGTCCTTCAGGCATCATGGCCACCTAAGAGTACGCGTAGAGGCCCTTCGTTTTGTTATTAAGGATGAAATTGGGTGTGTTTTACAACAAGATATGGAAAGAGAAAAATGGCGCTGAATAGGAGGACCTAAAATAGCGAGCACTTGGATTTTTTTAGCTTATTAATTACGATAGGTTTTCAACATTAGCGTAGTTTTAATCTCGATTGGATTATAAACACTTTGTGTACTGGATATGAGTGTCAGTCAAATTCTAACCGGGTAAAAAAAATTTAGCACTGAGCAGAAAAAAAACCCATTTTTTTCATATCATACCATTTTCATATGTTACAAAGACAAAATAAATGTGTGGAGTTATGTTAAACATGGAACAAGTATTTCTGATAGATAAAGATAAAAGTGGTGAGATGTTGAGAGATGTGACAGAGAGGTCAACGCTGAGAGAAAGTTTGCAATGGATAAAGCACAATGATAAAAGCTTTTTCAGGATCAAAGCCTGCGTGTGCTTGTGTTTTCACAGACCACGTTGAGACAGAAACAGCCAGGGCTGTGTGTTTCCACATACGTGTGTGTGTACACCCGCGTTTGTATGTAGCCCTGCGTGTGCGTTACATGTGGATTGCAGTTTCTCACGGCCCTGCTGTTGATGTCGTGACTGACAGCCTTGTTAAATTTCAGCAAAGCATGAAACATAACATGAAAGTGGCTTGTGCATGCGTGTGTGTGTGTGTGTGTGTGTGTGTGTGTGTGTGTGTGTGTGTGTGTGTGTGTGTGTGTGTGTAAAGTGATCCATACAGGGCACCGGCTAACCTTTGAACCCTGTCTTAAACAGCTAAGTGCTGCTTCTTATTCGCTCTCAGCAGGATCCTCTAATCAGAACCATAACACACAGAAATGTCCTAGTTTCAAAATACCTGGAGTTTGGTGTCTGCTTGGCCAAGCACTTTCTCTGTATACTTACCTGTGATTGCGATAATGTGCAAATGACTTGGAATATATGCTGTGTGGGTGAATTTGTGTGTGTGTGTGTACGTGCGCATGCATTTCCATGTGTGGATGTGCGTGTTTGGCACCTCACGCGTGCCCTACACCTCGACAGTGTGTTGACACAGTGATTATAGGGCAGCTGGTACACATTGGCCCTTGCTCCGCCCTGCATTTACTGTTCTAATTAGTTCCTGTTCCAAATAAGAGAGAGGAATTTTAATAGAGAGCCGCTGGTCTGCCGTCTAGCTCCGCATACCCTCACACACAGCCACACGCATAAACCAGCCCGTGTGTGTGATTGCATGAGTGTACGCTGCGGTGGAAAGGCGCTGAGGCTGAAGTGTGTTTTCTTAATCATTTCTATTTATTTTTTTCTTCAACGATGAAGGAAAAGTTCCAGCACGGAGTGATTGACATGACCATGTGTCCCCCAAAGTCAAGGCTCGATTTTGTGTATACAGTGACCCGTTTAAGGGTGAAGAGTGAGCCCTGTGACCTAACATGACCCCGCCCTGACCTTTCAACTCTTTAAGGGTTGAGGAAGGGGCTCAGGCTTTGGATGGAGCAGGGTCACAGGTGAACAAGGGAAAGTTACTGTCTGGCATGTGGACGCCAGTTGGCACTTCAGTCGCAGCGGTGGCGACAACTACAGACACCGGCTCTTGATTTATTATTTAGTACCATTTTAAGAATCATTTGCATTTTGTTGCAATTTTCTGTTTACTTTGAGGAAGTTTCTCTTCTCTCTTAGAAGTGCGGAGGCAGGATTTTATTTTGTTATGATAGTTCAGTTCATGATACTTACTTGTAATTTGTCTGATTCATAAACACTGGTTTATGAGGCTGATTTATGGCACACTAAAGACTGGTTCTTATTAACTGTATGTGTGTAATGTGATGTGTGTTTAGTTAACATTTCCTGTGCTCTGGTTTCTCCGCAGGTGACGAAATCACACAGTGAATCTCATGTTCCAGACCCTTCAGACGCCAGGTACGCTCACATGTGTCTGTTTGTATAATACGACAAACAACATTAGGTTTTTCAGAACTCTGTGTGTGTGTGTGTGTGTGTGTGTGTGTGTGTGTGTGTGTGTCCTAGTTCTCTGGTTATGGTGCAGAGAGGTGAGGTTTCACTGCAGTTGCAAACTGTGATGAGGTCATCAATACTTTCCCAAGACCTCAGTCCCTGACACACAAGCACGCGCACACACACAGGAAAAGATATACTGATCCAAATAAAGGACAAGGGAACATGCTGTACACACAGTCATTTATTTAGAGCTGAACTGTCAGTTAATTGGTCGATTGACAAGAAAATAATTTGCAACTATTTATCAGCTATCATTGATAAATCATTTCAGTCATTTTTTTAAGCCAATTTTTGGGGGGGGATCTAGCTTCTCAAATGAGGGAATTCTCTGCTTTTCTTTGTCATCTTTCATATCTTTTGGTTTGGAGAAAACAAGACATTTAAAGACGTCACTGTGAGCCTCGGGAAGTTGCGATAGTTGGCTGTTTTTCCTGCACTAAAAGATTAATCCACTCATCGAAAAAATAATAGGAGGTAAATCAAATATGAAAACAATTGCTAGTTGCCGGCCCTAAAACTGTTTATTTTACATAACACACTGTACATTGTACTTTGCACTGAGATGCAGCATAGTTTTTCAATGACCAGACATAATGTGAAAACCAGAAAAGAGTTTATGAAACACCAACTCCTGCCATCACCTCCCGAGAGGAGCGAAACAGAGAGGAAAAAGGGGGAAAAAAGGACAAGGAGGGGAGACCGAATCATTTCCTGCCGTTGACAGACAAAAGAAAAGGATGGATGAAGAGTGTTGAAGCACACATGAGAGAGAAAGAGAGAGAAAAGTGAAAAAGCACCATAATCTGTGAAACTTCTTAGCTGTTATTGCCATGTAGAGCAGAGATATTTTAGGCTTTTGTTTGGAGTATCTCGTCCACCACTGAGCGTTGTTGATGTTAAAATGGTGATCACTGTTTTTTCTTCCAAATGTACAGGAGAGCAGAATGGAAGTTTAGCTGTAAATAGAAAAAACAAAGAGTTGACAGAGATAGTTGATTTAGAGTGTTTATCTTTTGTATGTTCTCTCTTTTGAGCCCTTAAGCTGCATCTTTCTCATCTGCTGAAAGCTTTATGTTTATACCTGTCAGTCTGGCTGTGGGTTGCAGTCATGTGTGGCGATGCTATCTGCCCATAGCATTGACATGGCCTGCTTCCAGACCGCGCACACAGATGTACCGTACACACTCTCTTTCAGTACACACACATCCACACAGTGGTGGAAGGGCAGCCCGCATTTGTTTAATTCTCCCTCCATCTCTGTCATTTCTCACTTTGATGTCTCACACAAAAGCGCAAGTGTGACCAACCTGCGGGCAGCGTGAGTCAGGGCTCGCACACAAACACACACGTTCATATGAGGCACTGTCCACACACACACTGACTCAACATTAAACTATGTCTTCCACCTAAGAACATGTAAAAGTGTGGGTTTGTAGCGACACTATTGAAGAGTCATAAGCAAGTGTTTTATGTTCCTTTTCATACAGTGTGCATGCATGAACATTTATTAAAAACACTTACACCGGGGGGTTATGGGAGAGTAGTCATTGCCACAGTAACAATTCATAGGGATCCAAATAGACGAAAACACTGATATTGTATATGTACGGCAGACTTCTACTCCACCATAAATATGCATTTTCATTCTGTTAACCCTCCACACACTCACACACACGCACACACACACACACACACACACACACACACACACACGCTCACACACACACACACATAGCTATTACCACCTTGTGTGCTGGTTTGTCCCAGTCATGCATGTGGAACACATTGTAAAACTAAAGCATGTTGGCAGGCTGTGGGTTTGTATTGGAGCCCAGAAGTGCACGTGTGTGCACATACACACAGAGAGACACACACTCTATAAAAGAGCCAGCAGGCCCGCAGACAATGTCTAACGCCTCCGAACACATGCTCATGTAAGCTAACTGGTACAAGGAAGCATGAAGTTTATGACTGCATGTGTATGTGTCATTGAATGTGTTCAGTGAGATCTTAACATAATATATAAAGGCAGGAGATTCCCAGCTGTGAGAGCATATTGCTGTTGATCTGTTATTCATTCAAAATTGCAGTTCATCTCATTTCTCTCCCCCTCCCTCCTTCCTCCTTCCTCCCTCCTTCCTCTTTCCTTCCTCTCTCCTGTAGGTCTATGGAAATGCAGGACCTAGCCAGTCCTCATAACCGTGTGGGAGGTGGAGATTCGACGGGCTCCAAGCTGGACAAGAACAACCTTGGCAGCCCCTCCATCACCACCAATGGAACAGGAGGTGAGAAGTCAGAACGTGCTTGGTGTTGCAGTAATGAATGGGCAGTTGTGTCTATGTACAAAGAATACATATAATTGCTTTTACCTTGATTTTTTTTTTTATCATGGATCTCATTTAGGTCAATTCTATTTCCTAATCCTGAAATTGTGCACATTCAACTTGAAAGTTTAACATTTTGGGAAATGTAATTATTAACTAGATGTTAAATGAACAAACATGAAGAAATAAACATGAATCTCCAGCCAGTAGCCAATTAAGTTAGCTTAGCACAAAGACTGTAAACAGCGGAAAACAGCTAGCTTGGCTCTGTCCAAATGCAAAAAAAAAGCTAGGCTAACAGGCTGCTGACTGGAGCGACATATTTAGCATACAGGCAGGAGAACGGTATCAAACTTCTCATCTAAATCTCGGCAACAAAGCAAATTAGCATATTTCCCAAAATGTCAACTTGTTATTATTATTATTCCTTCAAGGGATACGTAGATCAATCTGTGTTTTCATCTGAAATGAAGGCGAGTAAAAGAGTGAATGATCTCTTTGAAGTCAGGACATCAGTCATTATGAAAACCCACTGTTCAGAGTACACCTGGACACATCACATTAGCATCTCATTTCTTAAACTAAATAAGAATATATTTCAAGCCTATGCACCTCTACTGTAAACTGTTTGTTGTTTGTTTGGGGGATATGCACTTAAAGTTTTTTTAATGAGATCTAGCTCTTGCAAGATAGATTGACTGTGTATTGTAAATCGCTTTGGGCCAGAGAGTAGAAAGAAATGTAATGAAATCTATTGCAAAATCATCAGTTAGGAAGATTTTCATCATGCAGAGATAAGTACTTTTTGAGGAATTTATAGACGGAAGGAGACGCGCACGCATACACAAACACACACACACATACACACACACACACACACACACACACACACACCATGCTGGCATGAGGACTTGAGTAAACCACTGGAGAATGTGTGTAAACACACAGTGAAGCACTTCTGCGCTCCTCCGCTAACTACTTGGCAAAGTGTGTGTGTGTGTGTGTGTGTGTGTGTGTGTGTATGTGTATGTGTGTGCTTGACTGTATATGAGTGCAAGCCCAAAATCCCACTGGAAACTATTTCCTCTACAAGAGCATTAAAGCATCACCGCTCTTTTAGATGTCAACACCAGCGAACTCTTTTTTCCCCCTTTCTTTTTCTTCTTTTCCTTTTCCTCTGTCCATATGTCTTTTCATCTTTTACTTCTTTCACCCTTGATCTCCCCTCTCTTGTTTTCTGTCCCCTGCAATCATTTTTGACAGAGTAATTTGATGTAACAGCACTGGATATAAGTGCTTTTGTTGAGGGCAATCCTTTGATCTATTGCTGATTTAACAGGCAATGGACTTTTAATAGTAATGTAATGGAAAAAGTGAGATACTGCATTTTAGTCAACTTGATGTGTCAACACACGGAGTCACAGAAATAGCCGTGCTCAGAGTGGACTTAACAGCAAATTCAGACCATATTAGAGCACATTAAATCATTTTTGATGAGCTCACAGTTAATGGTTTAAGCAGACAGAGTTGGGACTACATGCTGACAGCCAAAACACACTACATACCCAACATTCCCCTTACCTGACATCAGCTAGGGCTAAGGCCCACGGGCCATCGCTATAGCAACTCGTTTGTCTTCATCAGGGCTTGTCTGATGGGTTGTATTGCTCCCCAAGGGGATTAATAAAGTTGTCCTGTATTAAATGGAGTTCTCAGATGGCTCTCTGATGATGAGATTTAATCATGTTCAGAGAGAAAGAAAAGTGACTGAAAAACATCACGTAGGATGTTAAGGTGGAAGGCATGCCTCTTTTCTCTCTAAAATTGGGGAAAGAAGCTTTTTTGCTGTGTTGAAAGATAGATGAAAGAATTGATATCGCTCTCATATCTTTGTTAAAGCCACTACAATCATTATTTTTCAAACGAACCATGGATCACATGGCTACTTGTATGAGAAAGGTGAAAGCTATCACTTATTGTGACTAACCCACAGATAATATGACGATTACGGAGCATTTCTGCGTCTTTCTGCCCATTGATTTGGTTTTACAGTCCACAACTCTACTGTTTTTCTTCACTCTCATCAGCACAGTTTCCAGTCTGAGCAGGCAGCTGTTTTCAGTAAAAACGCTCTTAAACCCCATTGTTTTCTACCTGCCCAACACCAAATCACAGACAGACAAAGTTGACAAATTGCTAGTGAACATAACGGAGGATTTAGCAGCTAAAGAGCCATGTAATTCCCTCAGGAGTTGGAAGAGAGCGAACACAGATAAAAGCAGAGTGAATATTGGACTAACATTTATCAGGGGGCTAGAAATATGACATCAAATGAATGATGATGTTGCTTGTATACTTAACAGAGTCTGCCATTTCAGCGTCATATTGTAACAATATGTTTTGTTTACAGCTTTTTTGTCCGCTGCCGCCAATTGGCCAAAAACATATTTATTGCTGATTTAAATATTAAGCTAACACCAAGAGACAATTTGCTTTAGCTTAGCATAAAGACTGGAAACAGGGGAAACAGCTAACCTGGCTCCATACAAAGTAAACAAAATCTGCCTACCACCACCTCTAAAACTCACAAGTTAACACAGTATAACACGATGGTTTAATCTGTACAAAAAACAAAGTGAAAAAGGAATAAGTTGTGGTGTTTTACTATTTTTGGGCCAAAATGACTTCCTGTAGTCTTTGCTGGCTGTCTGGCAATCTCATAGTGATGATGTGTGATAAGCTTCAAAGGTGCTGCAAGGCCGACGTTTGACCTTTAAGTGTAGAGCTTTGACGGCTTGTTGTTTCTCTCTCCCTTCACAGTTTTGATGCTAAGCTAAGATAAACATCTCCAGGCTCTAGCCTCATATTTACCATGAAGACATGAGAGTGGCGTTGACCCTCTGGTGTAACTCTCGGCTAAAACTAATTCTTTAAAAATACCTTTTACAGTACAAATGGCATCTGGTTCTCAGTGCGTTGCATCCTCATCACCTTCCCACCTTGCACCCCTTTAGGTGAAAACATGACAGTTCTAAACACGGCTGATTGGCTGTTGGGCTGCAGCAGCCCGCCCCCTTCGCCGGGCTCCAAGGACTATGGTACAGAGGTGCATGTGTGTGAATCCAAGGCCAGAAGTCATACATTATTACCTTAAATGCAAAAGGAATGGGTTTCTAAAGCTTAGGCTGGTCCTGGATGTGTTTTTTTGTGCCAGAATTGCAGTGATTTTCATTTGCTGTGCAGTGTTCCCTGCTCTTTGGACCCCATTGTGAGTTTATCACAGCGTGTGTGGAGTTGTTACATATCTGCAGGGTTCTCACCTGTCAACAAATTTATAAAAAAGCAGGGTAATTTGATGAATTTGCTGGGGAAGTGAGCAAATGTCAGCGGATTTTGCCAAAGGGTCACCTTGTCTGATTACATTTTCAAAACGTAAGAAAACAAGAAGGAATGAAACCCAGCGGTGTTTTGACTTTGTTATAGAAAGTCATTTAAAAGCTGTAGAATTCTATATAAATTATAGTGGGAACCCTGCACACAGCATTTGCTCCCACATTGGAACTGCATGGTAGTTTCCTGCTCTTTACTCAGTAAGGTTTTCTTTGTGTGTGTGTGTGTGTGTGTGTGTGTGTGTGTGTGGTGGTACTTCCTTACTGGTCTACTCTAACACTGATCTTTTCCATCTTCCTTAAGTGAAAACAGAGCCCATGAACAACAGCGATACAGTCACTACGACAGGCGACACAGTATTGGATACATACGCAGGCTCAGGTAACACACACATCTGCCCACAGACAGCCACTCATGTACAATTTTCTCATCTAGAGGGAAAAAAAAACAAACTCCCATGTCTCTGTGCTAGTCAGATCTGTTTTCTCAGATGCACACACAAACACCATCATCCATTTCAGCTCAGTGGTAGGCCCGCTGAAAGCATTAATCCCATGAAGTATTGCCTGTCCTTGGATTGCGTCATCAAAGGCTGGCTGGGGGATGAGAGAGAGGGAGAGACATTTTTACACTTGCCTTTTTTTAGACCCGCACACGACACTGTACTGCTTTGCGCCGCCAAACACACACACACATGAATACACAAAACCATTAAGCAACGCACACAGTGAGGGTTTAGAATCAGCGGGGTGTTTGTCAGTGTTGAGCTCTGACATCTCAATGACCACAAACAGACATTGTGTTTTACTATGAGGCCCGCTGTAAGGGTTTCATGGACTATGGTGCTCTCTAAAGGGGGCTTGGCTTCTCTCCATTCAAAATGCTTCAAATTATGTTTACTGGAACAGCATTTCAAGTCAAACAAGCCAGAGGCCTTGAATTGTGCTGTTCAGCAGTGGTTTTGTTAAATGTGAAAGGAAACAGAAGATTTGAGTTGACACCATTCATAACCAAGCGTTGCCTTGTTGTTTTTGATTATTGTGCTGTTTTTAGTAATCACCAGCAGCGGGTACAGCCCTCGTTCAGCCCACCAGTACTCCCCTTCCCTGTACCCATCAAAGTAAGTCTGATTTTTTTACACCACAGAAGCTGCTTTCTAAGGATCCATATCAGCGAGCTTCTCCTGTATTACTAAAAACTTACTTACTAAAATTACTATTAAATATTCAGTCATTCAACTTCAGTCATTTTCACCCTTATTGTCTTTATCTCACCTGTCATTCCTCTCCTGTCCCAGGCCCTACCCTCACATTCTCTCCACACCGGCAGCCCCTCCCATGCCGACGTACGCCGGTCAGCCTCAGTTCAGCAGCATGCAGCAGTCGACTGTCTACACGGCTTACTCCCAGACAGGACAGGCATACGGACTGTCCACCTATGGTATCAATAAAAACAAAGACAGATTAACTAACACATTTAAGCAGAGGCTTATTGTATAACCCACCCACCACAGAATCCAAACAAAGTTATAGGGGAAAAAAAGAAGTGTACATTAGATTACGTTTCTCTAGTTTTGATTGAATGATTGACATGTTTGGCTGCATAATTAGCGAGCAAACAAATCTTGTACTCAGAAGGCCTAAATATGTAATTTAAACTATTGCAAAGTACACTTCTTTAGGAAAAACTTACTGAAGAAAAGAAAGGCTAGAAAAACTGACAAAAAATGCTAGTACTAAAAATTAAGAAACATTTCCCCCCTTAAAGTCATGACATAGTGAGATACCAAAGAAACCAAAGAGTGACAAAAGTATAATTCAATGCAAGTAAAGCGCCAACAAAACAAATGCATGCAAAGACAGTATGATAATTTGTCCCTTTTTTTTCCAACAGACCTCGGTGTAATGCTGCCGGGCATTAAGACAGAGAGCGGCCTTGCTCAGAGTCAGTCTCCTCTGCAGACAGGTCTCAGCTATAGCCCCGGCTTCACCACACCCCAGCCCGGACAGACTGCATACTCACCCTATCAGATGCCAGGTCAGTTCAAAACATATACTATCAAACACCTCAAATTAATAACATAATCAATATTCTTTTCCTGTTAAAAAATTGGCAAATATTCTCAGTATTTTAGATTCTTGCTGAAAAAAAGTGACAAAAATATTCCTGCCTTTTCATTGTGCTATGACACTGAACACAGTTTATGTGTGTAAAACTTTTCTATGTCCATTTTTCTTCTCTTTCTAATTCCTCTGTTTTTTTTTTCTCCCAAGGTTCCAGTTTCACTCCTTCTTCAGGCCTCTACGCCACCAACAACTCAGTGTCCAACCCCGCCAACTACACTGCCACGCAGCAGGTACCTCAGTGTCTATATATTGAACCTGGACTGCTGCTACAGTTCAGCTGAAAGTTAGTTTAAGGAACATGCATTTCCCCAGGCCAATAAGAAAGCCCATTTCCTAAGGGAGTTCTTGCCAGAGCAGATCAACCATGCTACATGTTTGCTCTGAGTGGTCAAGTCAATGTAATATGCCTCATTGTGAAGTCTCAAATTAAAGATGAGGATATTGTATGGCACAGTTGCGATAGCATTTGAGACCAGAAGCGGTTTTACAGTCATGCTCCCACACAACTTTCCTCATTGAGGGCCGCCTCAAGAAATAAAATCTAATTACACTGTGACCTTGCAACAGGGGTAAACTTTGGAGAGAAACAGACAATTAGTCTTTGTGAAAGAGTGTTTTGTTCTGAATATTTCTCTATGTCCATATGATGAATTGTACTGCGGTAGTAAAATGCTTAAAGGGGGATTTTAATGTCCCACTATGATAGATGTAACTGTTTACAGGAAGAAAGTCAAGGTTTGGCTTGTGGGGATGGATTAAGGGGAACATAGTGTATATGTGTGTGTGTGTTTATGAGTTTAACAGAAAAAGAGAAAGCAAGCAAGACATGGAAAGGGAGAGAGAGACTGATAGAAAGCAAGTCTGTGTGTATACAGTACATGTGAATAAGTACACATTGCTGACTGCATATCAACTGTGTGTGTGTGTGTGTGTGTGTGTGTGTGTGTGTGTGTGTGTGTGTGTGTGTGTGTGCACGTGTGTGTGTGCATGTGCATTCATGTGGTGTGCTCTCCAGTTTATAAGGACTTGTAGAGATGGACGTAGTGACAGGTTTAGAGAGCTGACTCATAAAAGTGCCCATCTCCACTGGGTCAATAAAAAGCAGCAACACAAGGTTTTAATTGTTTTGGATATATAAAACACAGAACCGAGGGAATAAAAGATTAGTGAAATAAGAGGGAACACTTGTAAAATCTTCAAAAGTCAGTCTGATAATTTCCAGAAAAGTGAAACGTCTCAATTTTCCTTTTTTTCCCCTTCCTGTTTTTGGTCTTTTGTTCTTTGTCTTTGTGTGCTCATACTTCATGTTATTCTCTGCAGGATTATCCCTCATATACGACATTTGGCCAAAACCAGTATGCCCAGTATTATTCCCCCTCCAATTACGGGACTTATATGACCTCCAACAGCTTGGATGGCACAGGCTCCACAGCAGCCTACCAGCTGCAAGATCCAGCCCCTGCCATGACCGGACAGGCAGCTGAACTTCACCCAGGTTTGTATTAAAAAGGAAACACACAAGCCTAATCACCAACACTCCACCACACTTCTAACTTCAAAAATATGCAAACAAATGTCAGATTTCTTTTTTTACTGCTCGTTAATACTGGCTCCATAATCTTATTTCCAGTAGAAAAATACCACAGTTTAGGTATCCGAGTTCAAAACCCTCTTTTAGCCATGATGAAGCACAGGAAGTACCTTCAGACTGTAGCCATAGCTACCTGGCATCACACTTGCAAATTGGAGAATCAACTTTTGTTTACATTAGCCTCAGAGACTTTGATTAGAGTGAATTTATGTTAAATATAGCACTTTTGTACGCAAGTCAAAGAAAAGAGAAGACAAAATAAGAACATGCAGAAATATGGCTTGGAATTCATTTTTCTGTTTCTTTTTTTTACATTTTTCTTTGGTTTATCTTGGCTGTAATTCAGCAAGCCTGATTAAAGGAGCTTATCATTCTTCCTGTCGCTGGCACTTTTCCTCTCGCTGCTTTTCTCACTATTTCTCTTCTCAGTTGGTATCTGTTTTGTTTTTGTTGCTCACATGCTCTTTGTGTCTTTATCCACCCCCTCTCTCTGTCTTTCCCTCTCTCCCTGATTGAGACATAACAATATGAGGGCCGAAGCTTGGAGTCTGGTTCTAGTTACCACACAGCAGTGGGAGCATATGGCATTAGGAGGGTGTGTATGTGTGCGCACAAGAATGTGTGTGCACTCATGAATGGCCCTGCAGAATTTTGTATGTACAGTATCTTTGAAAGAAGCATCACATTACCTAGTTTTTCTAATTTATTGCACAGTTCCATCCTTCCCCTCCTCTGTTAAATCCTTACATGTCATGTTATCATGAATCAGTCAGAATACCAGTGGTAATATTGTTTAGGTTCCTTCATAGTCTTTTCTGTCGTGCCAATTATCTTGAATTATTAAACCTGACAAGATGGCTTATTACTGTACAAAGTCTGAGTTATTGCTTTTCCTGAAGTGGATACAACTCCAGGACACCTGTGGGATCAGCTCAAACCAAGTCATTACTGTTGCTTTAATGCAGCGAATATAGTTTGGGATTGCTTGTGCAGTTATTGTGAATATAAAATATTTAGCCTTGTCTGTGTTTGCATACACTCTCAGGGGACTTTGATACAGTGCAGAGCCCTTCCACGCCCATCAAAGAGCTGGATGACCGAGCCTGCCGGAGCGGTGGGTCCAAGACTCGGGGAAGGGGCCGCAAGAACAATCCCTCCCCTTCCCCTGATAGTGATCTAGAGGTAAGGGACCAAAAAACACCCACTAACAGATCACTTATAATACTGACTGAATATTCCATTTGAATCTCAATGCATATGTGGTATTCCCTTTGAAGTCTCAAAATACAACAGAGGAGAGGTTGATAGAGAGCAGGACCACCCATGTCACTGTCCAGTTGAGTATGAACGAACATATGGGCTAAAAACATGGAGCGTCTCTTATTGTCTTACTTTTTTTTACCAGAGGGTGTTTGTGTGGGACCTGGACGAGACAATCATTGTCTTCCACTCTCTGCTCACGGGCTCCTACGCACAGAAATATGGCAAGGTAAGATTGTCACGTTGAAACCGACTAGCTGTCTGTTTATTGTGCTTTAATTCCTATACCTGTCCTGCACTGTCAGTCATCCATCCTTTTTCTTTTTGTCTGCCAAAGTGGAATCCCAGGTTGCAGCTGGGACAACACGGGTCTGATTTTGTTTAAATGAAGGGTGATGGATCTTCACACTTTGCTCCAGCTTTTTAGAAATTACTACAATTGGCCAAATGCTGGATATATAACTATAGCATCAACCTCTCAATTAGCCCCGGTCTTTGCCTAACAGGCTACGTGGAGGCTGCCGTGCTCTCTGATTGGTGGAGGTTGTTGGGACTGTACACAGCCTGTCAGGATTTTCCACCTCCTCTTTATGTTTTTTTATATTGATTGAGTTAATATTATCCTAAAAATGAATCATATCCTAAAAAGCTGCCACAGTTAAAGAAAAACTTTCTATTTAGTAAAGATGCAAATACAAGATTATCTACCAATGAAACTGAATGTTATTTTAAGTAGGGAAACTGTATTGATGATATAGTAATTCAACTAGAATCTAATAAAATTTGTTTTATTCAATTGCCTCGACCCCCACACCAATGAAACTAAACCCATGCCCTTACTTTGACAGGACTTGTTCATCTCTAAATTTAACTTTTTTTATTTTACATCCAGTCTTTAATTAAATGCAACAAGTACACCATTTGGGGAAAAAAAACTTACTTTCCCTTAGTGTATTCCTAATATTACATCAACCACATCAGGAATATTATCGTCATTTTATGATGATGACCATATGCATAAATAAATGAATTACATATTAAGAATACATTTAAAAGCCATTCATAATTGTTCATGCTTATATTAGTTTAATCATAATTCAACATGCTTATTTCTTACTGGGACTGATGTTTATTCCAATCTTCATTGTGAACTCGTTTGGTGGTCTCGCTTTCTCACATAACGGCTACACTGTTTATAGTTCCCTTTATTGGAATAGTTCTTGGCTCTGATCTGGGATCATCATATGTGGCCAAGGCTACAGATTTTTATTGGGTGATGTCGTTTCCTGTGGGCACCAGAGTAGCCACCAGCCTGCCTGTAGCCCGCGGGCTTTGCATCCCACTCTGCAGCCTGCAGATTCCGTTCTGATATTCTTGTTTGGCAGTCAAACAAAAGCTGGCACCGCGCACACGTATCATTTGGAGCCAGCAATAGGAGCCCAGGCGTTTTACAGATAGGGTTTATGGGCACTGATGTACTTCCTAGTTGCTCTGTAGTCGTGGAATTTAATGTTTGACAATTTGGATTTAATGTGTGTAAGAAAGGCCCTGGTGAGTTGTAAATTGCTGTGTCTGTGTGTGTGTATGAGAAAGAGAACACATGCGGCCTTGTGGTTAATTCTGCTTGGTTTGCATTGTTTTTCTCCTAAAGAAATACTGAATACCAAAGGATCAAATCACAATTTAAGTCTTGGCTAGAGAAAGCTGTGCATTTCTCCTGACTTGCAAAAAAATAATTAATGCGATGTTGTCAACCTCTCAAATTAGGTTTTATCCAGCCTCCGATATGTCATGTTTGGTGATAAATCACAAACTGACCTAGAAGTCGTATGAAAAAAGCTAAGCTATGTGTCAGAATATTTGCCTTAAAATAATTTTTAGAGCAAATTTTTCACCTCATTTGCTGCTGCTGCCCTCGAGAAATATAGTGGCAGCTGTATCTGTTCACACTTTGCCAAAAATAGTGTTTATATTGTTAACATAGCAACCACAAGACCTAAGTACCCTTCTCACGCGGGCATTGAGGCTATATGTGCTCTAAATGTTTCACTTTTTAGTGAACATATACACATCTTTTTCACACAGATGCACATTTGTCACGCTCCTCATTTCACAATACAGGAGTAATTATAACCAGGGATAATCATCACATCATCATGAAGTGTTGGGTTTCCAGCACCAGCAGAGGTGGAGAGTGGGATTGTTTCAGGGTAGCCTTGCCAGGCCAAAGTAATATTTGCAATTCTCTGTGATTGATTGAACTTGTCTGGCAAAATATTACAAAAAAGCCACCTCAGCCTTTCTGGAGCCAAACACATAGCCAACTGTTCAAAGGGAATTTACACATCTCAGCTGTGAGTGTTTCGACAAACACACACACACACACTGATGTACTTTACTCTCTTTTGGCAGGCAGCCAACATAATCATTACCTGAGAGGCAAACTCAAGTGCCTCTCTGTGATTGACAAGGAAAAGCAGGAAAAGAAATACAGACAATTGCTGCAATCACTATTAGCAGCTGTTAAGTTTTGGAGAGCTCTACACACCACGTCTCTGAACTTTATGGAGTACTCGCTCTCTGCTTTTTTGCACTATCTCTCTCTCGCCCTCTCTCTATGTGCCTCACTTTCACTCTCCTTTCCTGTTAGTTTCTTTCTATTCTGGTCGCTTGACGGCGTCAGCGAATCGCTCGGCAAGCTGTCGTCCCTTGCTGACCTATCACAGATGATGGTTTTTGCAGCTGAGCCCCGGGCTGGCAGGGCAGGCTGCGTTCTCCCAAACACTCACACATAGACACACACACACACAAACCATTCACATACCACATGCACTCCACAGTGACTCCCTTTGCGGGTACCTACCCTCCGCAATACACACATGAAGACACACTCTCTTCCTCTCAA
The DNA here is from genome assembly GCA_024633595.2 of Lepomis macrochirus. Lineage (NCBI taxonomy): Eukaryota > Metazoa > Chordata > Actinopteri > Centrarchiformes > Centrarchidae > Lepomis > Lepomis macrochirus. Next base: position 21,342,451 of record JALXJV020000017.1, on the reverse strand, counting down.
CCCCCCCGACCCCCACCCTCACCCCCCCACCCCACCAAGCATGAGGAATGTTGATGGGACAGAACAAGTGCAACCTGTCTGTCAGCATCTGCTGTGATGAGTGGAGCGAACCAACTCTACTTGTGGGGGGGTGGAGGGCAGGTTTGTGATTTGGGAAGAAGTAGGAGGTGTGGAAAAACTTAAATTAAGGACAAGAGGACGTAATGTCACTGGGAGCGAGTAATGGCACTAATTTGTCTTCATGGTGATTTTGTGATGATAATTACGACATTACCTTCCCTTTCCATTAGGACCCTCCCATGGCAGTAACGCTGGGTCTGAGGATGGAAGAGATGATCTTCAACTTGGCTGACACACACTTATTCTTTAATGACCTGGAGGTGAGACACAGACACACATCAGATTGACACACATACTTGACATTGCCAAGGGCATGATGAAATGAGCATTTCTTGCACAATGTTCAAATTTTACACAAAGCACAACATTAAGCACTTTAAAGTTTTTTTTAAGCCAGGCTGTCATTCAGTCAAATACTGACCTCTAGTGGTGTAAAATGATGTGACACACCACTCACTGTAAATGTTGCACACACTCAGTATGTGCTGTTTTTTTATAATCATTGGCTAATACATTTATACACTGGCAACCACAATATGCAATATGTTGGAAACTCATTTCTATATAGTGTTGATTTTGACATTTTTTGTCACAATACACTTTCTAGTTAGTATTTATGCTGTTGCATTTAGTACCCTATCTTCATTTTATTATACAGTAGAAGTTCATAATACATGTAGTATTTTTGTATTTTTAAAAAAAAAGTTACTTGCTACTACAGTACGCTGTAGTAGTAGTAACATTTGAATTTCCATGCATGGGACCAATAAAATGCATCTTATTTTTGTGTTATGCGTGTGTTTACAGGAGTGTGATCAGGTACATATTGATGATGTATCATCAGACGACAATGGCCAGGACTTAAGGTGAGAATTTTACATTTCACAATTTTGTTCATACAATGTTAAGAATTGACCTATTTGTTGTTTTTCATAGGCTATGAATTCAAATGATAATATTTAGTAAGTTAATTATATGAATTTGACTAAAAGTTTCATTTTAAAAAATACAATAAAATGTGTATATTTTATTTTAATTAAAGCAATTAATTGCATTCTTATAAATACGATTCTGTAACCATTTAATCTTTTTTTGGCCTACCAGAGCAGATTTTTCAAATAAAACATATCATTATTATTGACAGTACTTACAGTTTTGCAACTGATGGCTTCCATGCAGCTGCAACCAGCGCCAACCTGTGCTTGGCTACGGGTGTCCGCGGCGGGGTCGACTGGATGAGGAAACTGGCCTTCCGCTACCGACGAGTCAAAGAGTTGTATAGCTCGTACAAAAACAATGTGGGGGGTAAGCCAATCTGACGGGAGTCTGCTGGACACCAGGGACAGATAAGAGGGTGATACAGGAGGGGAGGTTTTGGTCAGTTAAAGCTGTAAATGATCTGCCAGAACTGCATGGGTGTGAAATGAGATTTAAGGTCTGCCTGAAAAAAGTTCTGCCTTCATGTACCAAAAGAATTAGCTTTTTTCATGTTTTTCTTATATTCTAGACAGGGGCTACAGGTCATGTTAATGTTTTCCTTAAACCTCTTGATGGCACCACGCCAATTTTCAGAGTGTAATAGTTCTAATAAAATACTAATGTTAAGGTGATGCTATAGCTAAAAACTGAGTTTTAGGAAACTTTTTGTAAAGACATTAATGAAACTATTATTTAAAGACAAAAAGAGCTTTGTAATAGACAATACCAACACCAAAGCCAACATGTGATGTTTCATTAAAGGCTGACATAAGAACGACTACATATGGGTATAACTTTATTTTACTTTGCTTATGGCTTGTAAGTTTTGCCTTTACCATTCCCTCTTTTTATCCATGCATTTGTGAGGATTTACTGAAGTCTTCTGCTGCTGCTATGTTTCAGGTCTGCTGGGTCCTGCTAAAAGAGACGCCTGGATGCAGCTCAGAGCAGAGGTGGAGGCTCTGACCGACTCCTGGCTCACACATGCGCTCAAGTCCCTCTCCATCATCAGCTCCAGGTGCCACTTTAGCTTATTCTTTCTCTCACAGCGACTGTGATTGCACTCCTACTCCTACCCTCCATTAATGAACAAGGTCAAGATTTAGAGCGTGGGAACCAACCCATATTCAGCATCAAAGGACATTCATTCATGATCCGTTCATTCCTCTATCGATCCATTCATCTGTCCTTTCACCCGCCTCTACATAATGTGGTCCGCCCTCTTTTTGTGTCCCACAGGAGTAACTGTGTAAATGTGATGGTGACCACAACGCAGCTCATACCAGCGCTGGCTAAAGTTCTCTTATATAGTCTGGGATCTGTTTTCCCTATCGAGAACATATACAGTGCAACAAAAATAGGTAAGAGGCAAAAACTTGTGCATGTACACACACTTTCTAAACAATAATCTAATATCGATGGAAGTAATAGAATATGGAATGGGAGTGATTAAATAGCAATTGACTATATATATTTGACTATTTTAACAGTTCAAAGGTTCAAATGTACTTTGTTGGTTATCCATTATTTGGATGTTTCTTCATCTACTCCATATGTTACTTATATCCTGTTATGATGTTAAATGTGTTGCTTTAGTTGGGATCAGGTTCATGGAACATTTGGTTGGGAATGTTTCAGTTACAGTTATGTTTTATTTTACACATACTGTGAGCGTGTGTGTGTGTGTGTGTGATGGGAGGAGGGGGGAGTGAGAGAGGGAATAAGAAAAAGTAAGTGAACCCAATCCACATTAAATCTCTTTTAAAGGAAAACAGATCATGCTGCTTAAGATTTGTCCAAAAACAAACACACACACACACCGCACCTAGAGCAAAAAGTACATCAAAAACTATGAAGCAGCGGTAGAGTATTCAGTGAAGATTTTGAAATTAATAAATTAAATAACTACACAGCTACATAATACACAGGCATTACTTGTAACATCAGGCGCTGATAGCCTATGTGCAGTGAATATTACGAATCCAGGTCAAACTAATATTTTTGTACTTTAAATTAAATAAGTTACAGTTAAATTGTGATATTTCAACCTAAAGTGACATTAACTTGTAATTAAGAACTGGGTAATGCAGCCGTATGCATGCTACAGAATCAGACCACATACATCTCCTGACTGAAATGATTTTCCCACATCGTCTTTTTATTACACTACTTCTTTATTTTAATTCAAGAACATGACCAGTCATTTCACTAATAACACTTTTACTCATAGGGCTGCTCTACAACACTGACCCAGCCACTGGCCCAGCCGCACAGGTGTTGGAGCCGGTTTAGATCTAAACGAAATCTAAATGTCACAAAGTTTGGTGACGTCATGTAATTCAATCATAGCTCCACCCAGTTTGTACCTGAGCAACAGTCTACTTAGCCAGATTAATTGAGAGCACCTGTGTGGGCGTGTTGGGTCTTTAACATGCCATGTTTAATCCCAGATTTATTCTCCAGCTCTCACTGACCTGAGCAACATTTTATCCGTCCTCATCTCATATGATCCGGGTCTTTCCTTGAACAACTCTGTCACCCATGGGATCTTCCAGGCCGGACGCCCGCGTGCTGAGCGGACTCTATTACCCTGAACCTCAGCTGGTTACGCCAATGTACCGCAGCTGCGGCCAACACTAAATTATATTCAACCGTACATCAGTCTGTACAAAAGAAAACAAAACAACTCGGATTAGGGAGGGGTGGAGAGCCAAAACATTTAGGAAAGAACTCAAAGCCAAGTGTGTGTGTGTGTGTGTGTCTCTGTGTGTGTTTGTGTGCTCAGTGTTACACCCAGTTCAACCCCACGGTGCCTTGATTCAAATGGACGTAGCAATGCGGTAACCATAAAACCGCCTGGGGTTTAAGACACAAGTGTTTCAGGTCAGATGCCATATCCCATGGACCCCTGGATACATTACTTTGCACATGGAGTTACTCTACATTCAATTAGCATTGCATATGTTGTGCCGGGAAAAAGGCCAAAGGTTAATACGGGGTGTGGCTTCTGACATCGCTAACAAGCACAAATCTGCTCTTCGAGTTGTTGTGGCAACCGTGTTGATTATATTTATCTAAATTGAAATTACCTCCTGAGATGCACCATGTGGGTGGGAGTCAGGATCAGTCAGAGTGAGCTATCTGTTATGGGTGTGTTCGTGTGTGTGTGTGTGTGTGTCTCCTCTCGTTCACTTCACCCTTGATGCACACAGCTCTGCCTCCTCATGTGTTTTATTTCCATCTAAACAACAAAGGAAAACACTGTGAAAGCCATTTGTTTGTCTCCAGGCAAAGAGAGCTGTTTTGAGCGTATAGTCTCCCGCTTTGGCACTAACATTACATATGTTGTGATTGGCGATGGGAAGGATGAAGAGCATGCAGCCAGCCAGGTAAACAAACGACTTCTGAACTTTGACCCCTCCGACCTTGTAACCCTCCTTCCTCCTTTTGTTTATTTGTTTATTTTGCAGGAAAAGAGAGTTGCTTTGAGCGCATAATGCAAAGGTTTGGCAGGAAAGTAGTGTATGTTGTAATTGGGGACGGTGTGGAAGAGGAGCAGGCGGCCAAAAAGGTAATGGACCCGCAACCTCACTGCGACCCCCGCCTACTCCTCACAGTGTGAGCTCTGATTGGAAGAGGCCTGCCTTTCTTTGCTGTAGAGGTTTTGTGTTGGTCCTTTACTGTTTTCTGTTCTACTTGCTGTTGCTTTTGTTTTTCTTTTTTAATAGTGACAGGAGATTTTTGATCGCAACTGTCAAGCGTGAAGATTTGAGATTGAAGCTTGGCTAATGTACATTTTGCACCTACCTTTTAAAAGTCAAATATACCAAATTTGTGAGCCACCTGCAGCTAAATTATTGACACGAAATTCATTTATTCAGATAATATACTTAATTTAATAATACTCAACTTTATTTATGTAAAATTTGACATTGAAAATTATTTCCTGCCCAAATGCCCACAGCAATTAAGCTTTAAACAATCTCAGTCAGTTGTTTAGAGCAATAACGCTGGGTTTTATGCAGCGGTGTGTGCAGTCTTATTTTTTCATCGATGCTGTAGTTTGTGTGAGAAAAGTACAGTTATATCACAACAAAAAAAATGACAAGTGGTGATGTACTCCAATCCATAGCACTAGGAAATTTAAATACATGTGAATATCTCTTCTCCAGCTTTGGGTTTCATTCATAATGGCGGGTGCTGTGATTGCTGAAGGAATCGTTTGACACAATGGGAGATATGCATATTCGCTTTCTTGCCAAGAGTTGGATCAGAAGATTTATACCACTCGGTTACCTGACGAATTAAGGCTACAGCAGCCAGTTAGCTTAGCTTAGCATAAAGATGGGAAGCTGAGGGAAACAGCTAGCCTGGCTCCATCCAAAGGTAACAAAACCAGCTTACCAGTGTCTTTAGAGCTCACTAATTAACGTGTTATATCTTGTTTGTTAAACTAAAACAGAAACCAAAGTGTGAAAACAACATTTGGATGTTTTGTAAGGGGCTATGTTTAAGTGAAATTGCTCATAGTGAAAACCTGAGCCAGTTAGCTTAAAGTCGTCGTCCCTCACAAATGACAAATTTTTTTTACAGATTAAACAAACAAGATAGGACAGGTTACTTTAAGATTTAGAGGTGCCTTTCGTTGGGTTTTTCATTCTTTTACAGAGAGCCAGGCTACCTGTTTTCACATCTCCAGTAATTATGCTAAGCTAAAAGTTGATGGCTGTAGCCTTCTTAAACAGGCAAATGTGCGAGTGATATCAATATATCGATATATATTTTCTCATCTGAATTCATTCTCACCACGATAGCAGATAAGCATAATTCCCAAAATGCTCCACTCTTCCTTTAAGCCTTAGGATTGCATGGATTTTGTTTGCAGTGCTTTTGCAAAGCAAGCAGCTACAAGCTACTGTAGTGTAGCTTGCATGACTTTAGGTGGTGGTGTGCAGCTATGAAAACTGTACTGTGGGTTTTAATGTTGTGTGTTCACTCCACAGCACAACATGCCTTTCTGGAGGATATCCAGTCACTCTGACCTGCTGGCACTACACCAAGCACTGGAGTTTGAGTACCTGTAACTGTTACAGCAATATGAACTCATGCAATGTTACCATGGACATGGTCAGCCCCTTTCTTTTGGATAACTATTTAAGAACAAACAATACACTGCAACTGTTTTTGTGTTTTTCTTTTCGTCTTGATTTTTTGAACGTCTGGATTTACAAACTCTGAACGGTCTTAAGAAGCAAAGGAGAGGTGAAAAAAGGGTAAAGACAACAGTGGGGTTATGAGACCCAGCTCAGCCCTCATGGCTGCGATGACGGGAAACGGACCTGTGAAAACCCTGTCTACTGTCCTTGCAGCTGTAGCAGACAGAAGAACTCATGTTTCTTTGGGCAACTTGTTGATGTTTGGTTTGTTCTGGAGCACCCAGGCTAGTATCAGGCCTGTTGTGGGTCACCTGGGACGGACTATCTTCAAACAGTTAGGGCTTCTCTGTACAGGCAGCATTATGTGTGCGGGGATAACAGCTGCTTTTTCTTCCTGGTGGTGTAATGATCACAACAATGCAGTCTGAAACTTGTGTAAATTATTTACAATAAACTTGAGGGCAGTGGTGGATGTTTTTGTCAAGAAAGGAAATAAAACTTTTGGGGTCTTTTTTTCCCTCTGGATTTTTGTAATTCTTTTGGGGGAGGGGGGTTGAGGATGTGCGTCATGATGTGTTGTGCCTTAATGTGTTTGAATGTCTTTTCTTTATTCAGAAATGTCTATGTATGTAGATATAAAAAAAAGGAGAAACCCTATCCAAATGACCTATGCATCTTGTCTTCCTTAATGAAATTTTTAACCAATCAAAATTAAACCAATTAAATGCAGTGCTGTATATTACTGAATAGTATTTTTCCCCCCACAAGTCAGCCAATGTTAAACAAATTTTATACATCTAGAAATATAGGCAACTACAAGCAGCACATATTGGCACAATGGCATCCTGGCTCAGGCTAATTCTACATCTATTCACTGCAGATGCACCACCCACCACCTGAGGGAGTAACCAGTATAAATGAGTATTAGTTTACACTAACTTTAAGTGAAAAGTATGTTAATATAATGTACTTTAGTATAAAATAAATTAGTTAAAAGTTACTATATAATTTCATTTATAGTATAGCTTACCACTAGTAGACCCATATTAATTCCAGTAACATTTGTGTCGTCAAATTCTATATATCATATATATACATATATATATATATATATATATATATATATATATATATATATATATATATATATATATATATATATATATATATATATATATATATATATATATATATATATATATATATATATATATATATATATCAGGTTTGACGTAGGCTAGGCTGTAGTGTTTACTTGAAATAGTTTCATATCTAAGCAGATGTTGTCGGCCAATTTGACCGCAATTGACTTGCTACTCGTCAGTTAATATCCAAGAGGTAGGAAAGAACACGTCAGACAATTGCTTCATTTCCACTTTTTATTCACATCTCATTTCTTGGCTTTGAAGTATTCCTCAATCACATCCTTGGCTTGAGACTCCTTGCCATAGTCCTGTAGACAGAAATACAGTTTGAGACTGGGTAAGTCAGCGACACCAGTAAGCTCTACATCACAGCCCAGCTGATATTCCTAGTCAGCAAATCATATTTGTCAGTGTATGTCAAAAGTAATAAGACATCTGTAGAAACACCAAAGACATGTTTGAGGTAATTTAAAAAAGCGTAATAAAATTTTAAAAAGAAAAAAAGGATAACTATGCAACGCACTGTTTCACACAGGCAATTACTGTAGCACAAAGCGCTCAATGAGGTGTGCAAGTGAACACGACAACACCGGCCAGAGGGGGGAAAAAATATTTTTTTAAAAAGTGTCCAAAGATTGGGATCATTTCAAGCTGAAAGACAACAGTTAGTCTGATGTAAAACGAAACTAGCCTACCACAATGGCAATGCTTTAGTATCTGAACAGAAAGCACCTAGTCCACGCATAGTGTCCACGGAGCAGACCAGGAACAAGGTACCAACAGAGTCCTTGTTGGTACCATGTGGCAAGTCCTGCCACATGGCAACCATCTTGGCATCGCCCTGGGCAGCTATTTCAGACTAACAAGACCCTATCTGAATAAACGGCGAAGGAGCTAGAACTGCATTTTTACTGTGACATAAAACTACACAAATAGAATCAGCAGTAAAATGTGATGCAAATTGCTGAAAAAGTTTGAAAACTTCTGGTTACTTGAATAATCTGCAGAATACTCAATTACTAAAATAGTTGATAGCTAGAGACCTAATTCACACAACACGCATCTTGTTTTAACCAAATCTTAAATTATAGGCATAATCTTGATTTATTGGTAGGGCTGAACGATTAATCGTTTTCAAATCAAAATTGCAATTTGAAAGCGCGATTAGCTAATCATGAAGATGGCAACTAAAATGTAGGTTAATTATATCTGACCTGTTTTAAACAGTCGTGCAGTTACAATTTCATTCCGTTGTCATCTTTGTGTGACAGACCTGCTTGCCAATCACAAGTGCCATGCGCCTCCTGTTACGGTCCTACTCACCAATCAGAGTAGGCACAGAGTGGGTACATTTTACAACAAAAAAAACTAGAGGAAATGTGTGTGATAATGCCACCAGGCGAAAAGACAGGCAGCGGCTGCGCCGCGGTTTTGTCCGGCGTCAACTCAAATTTAAGTGTTTCAGCAGCCGAGTATTAAGCTTGTCCTTTAATGTTGACATCTTAATTTGTCATTTTGTGTTCGACTACATAGCCTACATGGAGCATTTCAGAATAAGAGTGTTTTGCCTGATTTTGCTTATTTGTTCAGTAGTCCTTAATTTTGTGCTTGTACTATAACTATGTATCCTACTTAACTAAAGTATTTCTGTTTGTTAACCGTTTGTTTATGTACGACCGGGAGCCTGCAAAGGGTGTTTTATTGTGAAAACCGACCGGATTCTCTTTCTTTGACTTCCTGCCTGGTTCGTCTGCTATGTGCTGCTTGACACAGCTTCTGTCAAAAATAGACTAGCAGTGAATTTTAAACTTTAGCAAAACTTCAACAAAATATAAATAAATTAAATCTCCATATAACTTGATGTATACTGTGTGCCAGCATAAACACTTTCAGTACCTTATTGTTTCCACATTTTGCAGCTAATGTAAATGTATGCTGCTTTAATAAAGTAAAATAACCCAAAAAACCTGCTTTTATTACATATTATTTTGTATACTGAACAAAGACTGGCCGCACAGCAGAGTTGTGTATTGTAGCAGAGCTGTATATTGTTATGTTAACCTGTCAATCAGTGTTGCTGTCACATAATAACTATTTGTAGCCATTTTTAGGGACCCCAGACACCACAGGTAGATGACGGGGCTCGTACCCTGGCAGTCATCTTGCCAGGCGTTAACAACAGCTGCTTGGCACGAAGCACAGCAGCTGCACTTGACTGGCAGATCAAGTACCAACTCTTAAACTTGACAGAATTTTTAACAGCTGCAATTTAACATCGGTTCTACCTTTATTATAGGTCATTTACTGAATTTGTTTAGCTTGAATGTAAGCCAAAAAGGCGAACGGAAAACCACGCAAAAATAGCATCACTTACCTTGACGACAACGCAGCTGCAGCCCACCACCTTGCGGGGTTTGCCCTCACGGTCGATTTTGCACAGACCAACCCACTCGCCAAGCTTCTTGTTGTCATCAACCTGATAAAGTTAAACAGCGTCTCTTATTATACTTAATCGTGCTATACACATACACTTTACTGTAGATCTCATTTTGATCAAACATAATGAGAACACAAAAGAGCACCGAAGTGTAGTCACAATTGCAAATACTTGAGCAGTAAGATAAACAGCAACAGCATGGGTACCCTTGGCTGAGTCTCAGACAGAAATTGGGTAACAGTGGCGGTCTCCTCATAGTATTCAGTAGAGGGAGCCAAATTATCATCAGTGATCCAGCAGAGTACAACACGCTACCTTTACCTCCACTGTCAGTACACAAGACATATCTGAAACAGTAGTACCAGAAGTCTTGATTTATTATTTACACAATACAGTCTGGTCTTGAGCAGGCTCATTACCTTTATCAGATTGATCTGATGTTCAGCACAGAGGGCCTCCACCAGCTTGACGTACATGGGCTCATCACAGTTGGCGGCTAAAGCACAGAGATGGGCCTGACGCCTGCAAAATAACACTGATTTAACTTGCAGTAAAAGGAGTTATACATTGCTTACATTTAAAAATTTGAAGGCACATCTCAGACAGAAATTGGGTAACAAAGGCAGGCTTCCACATAGAAGTTCAGTAGAGGGAGCCAAGAGATCATCAGCGATATACCTACTAAGGACAAAAACACAATACCAATGAAGTAGAATTTCTCAACATACTTGTCCAGGGCCTTGGTGGCCTCACGGATACCACGGGCCAGGCCATCGTGGATCAGGGAGGTCTTGAGCACTTCAGGGAGAGCGGTGTTGACATCCATGACACCTCCAGCAGCAACGCTATCAGAAATGAGTTGACAAAAACACCCAAAATGCTTACTTTTTTTTCTTAACCAAAATTGGGATTACAAGTTAGTGGAATCCAGCAGAGCTTCCAGCATGTCAGAATAAGGATCTCACTCATTGTTGAGTGAAGGGGTATCCGACAAAAGAATTAAGTCATCATTCACGCACCAGAAAGCTCACTTAAAGAGGAACAGCACGTTTAAAATTTTAGTTTTAGTTAGAAGGGGATTTGTTGGATTCTGGTTCACATTTACCTAAAAATAATTGTACAGTTTGTGCAAGTTAACATTTTTTCCTAAATCTGATGCACAAGTTGTTCCATTAAGACATTTTTACCTTTGACTGTTTTAACACATTTGCATGTGTTATCAGATTTGTTGTCAGATTGTTTTGAGCTCTTTCTGCTCTGGTACTTTAAAATTCCACTTGTTCAAAGTGAGGACCAGTAAAGATCGACACATTTAATGTACCATTGTTTCTGCAGCCAGACTTACAAGCGAAACGACTCAGCAGATTTTTTACTTTGTTTAGTAAAAAGCAGAGTAAGCTCATGACCCGTAAAACCATCTTACAAGTTTTAACCATCCCAACACTCGGCTGCTTAACGTTATTAACTTACATATCAAGTGACCGTAACCCCGATAAGTTAGCCTGCAGCTCGGCTAAACTAGCCAGTTAGCTCATGTAAAAGAAACACAGAACGTCACATCACTGCACAAGTAATTGTGGGACCCCAGAATAGCTGCTAAGATTACACTACTACTTTTCACAAAAACTCGGTTCCGGTCAGCGCCGTTTTGCTCATTAGATACCCCGAATATAACTGTGTCAGCTAGCGACATATATGAACGTCATGCTCACCCTTCCTCGGCCATTGTTGATTTAAGATGGATGTTTGACTTAAAGTCCTGCAATAAATAACAGATATGAAAGGAGAATCATTAACCATCATGAACAGCTCAATGTAATGTATTTATAACATAAGATGTTCGATTAATCTTGTAGATTGTGCCGGCAGTTAACGAAACGCACCAAAACCTTCTCTCGGGCAGCGGGTAAAGAGGACGTCATAAGCCTGCGACATTGCTTTAATACCACCAGGCCCCGTCTGCTCCACGGATGTGGCGTCCAATGAGTTGCCTGATGTAGTGTTGGTTGTCAGCAGTCTATGGTATACAGAAGAGTTCATTGTGAATTTAAATACTTGCTGACTTGTGACCTTTATTAATTTTATTAGGAATATTTATAAAGAGGTACTAGCCTATGAGAAACCCTAGTGAAAATCCAAAGTGTTCATCCATCCATCGTCAACCGCTTATGGGGTCATGGGGAGGGGGGGGGGGGTGCTGGAGCCTATCCCAGCTGACATTGGACGAAAGGCAGGGTACACCCTGGACAGGTCGCCAGTCCATCGCAGGGCCAAACATAGTCAGACACATTCACACCTAAGGACAATTTGGGAAATAAACCTAGCCTGCATGTCTTTGGATGGTGGGAGGAAGCCAGAGCACTCACAGAGGACCCACGTGGACACGGGGAGAACATGCAAACTCACACAGAAAGGCCGGGGCAACCGGGGTTTGAACCTTCTTGCTGTGAGGCAGCAGTGCTAACCACTGCAACACCGTGCCGACCCCAAAGTGTTCAATATTGCACAAATTAATGAAACATTAAATATTAATTTGAATAAATAAAAGCTAAACTCATTATGTGGAAAATATAATTCGATTCATACTCAGTACTGGGTATTGTTGTACCTTCTTGCTTCTTCTTGCAGAAAAACAAGAAAATGTAGGTTAAATGTGCTAAAATTACGACTTTCCAATATTCCAGAGTCCCTAAATAGACCTAAGTCCCTAAATAGGTTACATCTGTGTCTACACACTCTCTGCAGTTTATAAAATCTTCTCTGTAACACTGCTTTTTAATCATTTTTGTAATATTGTGGTGCCACAGGGGTAGGTGTAGAGAAAGCCTCTGATGTCGCACAATGATAAAATGTGCAACACAAGGTTATACAACAAAATGAAAGGTTTTAGGCCCTTCATGCTACACACATAGAACTTAGCAGATAATGAAATAAATATACATGCCTTTCACAAAAATAAACTGACAAAACTCATGTCATTAAGTGAATTCAAGCATTTTTATTTTAATCATACAAACTGTTCAGACGTGCAACTCCAACAAGGCTAGAAAGGCAGTACATGTTAAATGTACATTTTCTTGAGCATTGAGCATTATTTATCAAAATGAAACGTCTGTCATAACAACATGAAATGAATGGAAACAGAATTAATGTTTTTTCTAGATTTATTTTTGTTTGTTTGCTTAACTATATATATTTATATAGATAGTGCAGCAACCATGGTGGCTGAGTTGTCCCATCGCTGGTCTTCAAAATTTTTAGAGTTTAAGAAACCCCTCTAAGTCTTCCATCTCAATAGCATTATTAAATGCAACGATGTCCTGAAAGAAAGAAAAAGTGTCAGGGATTTGGGGATCAGTGATGAGTGAAGGCAGAGAGACACAGAAAAAAGGGAGAAGAGTTAAAATACATATTCTTTTACACATCTTAATATTACTTTTATTAAGACTGTATGTTGTACAGCTTGTGCACCTTAGCCTAAGGTTGGGGCACAATTTATATTACGGAAGTTGGTGACCTTCCTGTGTGACAATCCACATGTAAATTGAGTGAAAAGAAAACACTAGGGAGAACAAAACGACAATGGCCGTAAGGTTTAATAATATTGTCCAGCCTTGCTCAGTCAGTAGAGCATGAGACTCTTAATCTCAAGGTTGTGGGTTTGAGCCCCACGTTGGGTGCATTCCTGTTTACTCCAGTCACACCATTCCCTCTCCACCTTGAAGTAATAGTTCAGGGCTCGCATTCATAAAACTGTGTGTAGGAAAACTAAAGATAGTGTATGGACGAAGCACATAAAGTTCAACGACGATTTACCTAAATAAATCAAAAATTGAAGTGGGCCAGTACTCACCGGTATGTGGCACTGGCATTTATAGTGGATGGTTATAACACTTTTAAAAGAAGTGTTACAACTCACCCCACCCCTGTCAGCCTTGAGAACCACCATGCCTGATCAGGGATGAAGTAGGAAAATACTGAAATGATCACATAACTCCTGTCTTATCTCTAATTGGTCAAATTGGTGTTATTACAACTCTCCCCATGTTCTAACCATACCCAGTCTCCACATTTTATCCATACTCCCCTACCTCATTTTTTAAAAATTATCTTAAATTGTGTTTTTTATTACGCACTTCAGGGAATGTCAATCAAACAGATATGTGTTTATATGTTGTTATTTTAGACAACAGCATCCATTTCCAACCGTTTCATCCTTCGGCCATCTGAGTCGCACTTTCTCATTTCTCCAGTTTATGTGCATACGCAGAGTGAGTCAGAGTTTGGTCAACTTTGTTTTTTATAAATTCCAAAGTGTGCTTAGAAAGTGGCATACGCCATCTTTTGTGTATTTCCACTGCATATAAATGAGACCCCAGCTCTGTCTTGTCTACTGTCAGTCAACTGTCAGTCACTGTGTTGTGGTGTCTTGTAAGTTGAGTTGGCTTTGTCTAGCTGTTTCTGTAACTTCCCAAAATGACAATCTGACAAGCATCCCCGAGACAAAACATAGCAAAATGTTTGTTTTAACAAGCAGTGGTGCTGCCTGGATGTACGCAAGTGCACTGCCTCTATAATAAGGCGGGTTTATATAGCCTTCACATAATTTTTATATAGCCTACACGTCACCTCTGACACACTCAGCAAACAAGCAAAAATGTACCTTAAAGCATGTTGCACACCACTTCGCAGCATTTCAGGGAAACATGTTGGTTTGTTTTTTTTTGGGTTTTTTTGTTTTTTTTAGGTAGACAATTTTAAGATCTATCCAGGGACAACGGATGAAAAATAGCCTTTTGGCTAATTTTGGTGCATTTGCAGCAATGCTAATTAATGTACACTGTCCCTGTCAAATAAACTAATAAATAAAAATAAACAACCCAGAAACTGTAGAAAAACAGTACATGTTATTTGTTTCCCCACAAGATATTTGACAACTGTGCCTTTGTTTGGCTAGTACTCTTTGCCTATGTTGGTTAGGTTGGTTAACGTTAGGGTTCACGTAGAGTTAGGGTTAGCCAATCAGATTATCACTAGTCGCAACTCTAAGACGGCAGGCTTTTCACCCGCCTTCCGGTATGGCAGTTTAGAACAGGGGTTCTCAAAATGGGGTCTTGAGGGGGTTCCAAGGGGTCCACAGCAAAGAGGGGAATACTTTATTTTTGTTATAATTCTATCCGTAAGTAGCACAGTGACAGAATGTTTGACTCTTTTGTTCATGGGTTTCATACACTTTCTGTAATGAAAAAAATCTAAAAGCAAAAATCCTATCAGATGGGGGACCCTGGGACAAAACCTTATCAAATGGGGGCCCATAGTCTAATTTGTTTTAGTTTAGGGGTCCCTGATGTGAAAAACTTTGAGAAGTACTGGTTTAGATCAGCCATAAACACTGAAGCCTTCAGATGTTGTAGGACAACATACAAACTAATTAGTTTCGAGAACCCTAATGCCGTGTTTAGACATAGTGGTGCTTTGGGCATTGATGCTAACATCACCAATGTTAATGTATGTTTTGCAGGTCTTGTTTCACACTATCTTGATCTTACGTTTTGCTAATTTGCACTAAACTTGAAGTACAGCTGAAATCTTTGGAAAGACCATTAGTACTGCATTTATCTGGTGATAATACAGTATTGACTGCTAGATGAAGAGTTATTACAATTCAACATGTTGGTAACATGACAGTCCTACCCATGAACATAGGGCCAATCCAATCCAATAGCTGTCAATGCATTTCAAACTGAACAAGAAATGTCAACCTGCAGGTGGCACTAGGGGATCCAGGCCATGACAAGTTTCAGCCTGGACTAAGCTGGTGGACAAACCAGCATGGCTAAAAATGATCATGAGGGCACAAAACATAACTCTGTGACAATTTGCATTTGTACTTTTGCGGTAAGAATCAAAGCTGGATTCCTAAAGCCAGAGCAACTTTTCTGTCACAGCAAAAACTGAATGGGATGCAAAGATGATTGTAAAACCTCTATGGGTTATGTATGTTTGAGGAGTGATTAAGGTGTGTCCAGCATACCTGTGTGTGTGTGTGTGTGTGTGTGTGTGTGTGTGTGTGTGTGTGTGTGTGTGTGTGTGTGTGTGTGTGTGTGTGTGTGTGTGTGTGTGTGAACATGTGGTTGATATAATGTAAATATGTATTTAATACCTGTGTCTACGCCCTAGCCTTCGTGGTACAATTGCTCCAACCAAGTAAATGATTAACATTCAATCATAAATCTGTTGTTACATTGTAAGTACACCTCATTATTACTTTTGTAGATTATTGTGAGACTTACCCCACAGTAGACATCCCCATTGCATATTTGAGGGGGAAGTGCAGTCGGGTTCCCTGCCCTCTTCCTCATTAAATCCTTGTCTTCAGAATTCTGAGAAATGTCCACCACTTCGAAAGGGATCTTCTTGGAGGTCAGGATAGAGAAGATTTTGTCCTGATTTTTTCTCATCTGGAGAGAATTGCAAGAATATTATATTCACATGTAGCCATTTGACCTTTTTGGTAATATCAAGTTCTCTTTTGCAATACAATCTACTTCACTGTCCAGAATGGGCAGCTAGAGTTTGTTTTCAGAAATCATAATAAAACATGCCCACAAGTAAAAGAATGAAGCAAGTAAGAGTTCATACTGTACCTCTACGGTACCGCACACACTGGAAAAAAACACTTTGACCGGCATATCTGCTATTTTAACAAGAACACCTTGATGTAGAGATTGCGAGAGCTGCAGAGGGAAGTGGAGGGACAGAGAATGTTCCAGTATCCTAAATGCAGGTATGTGTTGCTGGTTTGCTGCAACAACAGACAAGGTAAGCAGGTTTGGACACGGCACTGCTTACCTGTCTGCACGGACACACCCACTTGTCTGTACTAGTTGAAGCCTGCCTGCGTCGAGAGTGAAAGTACTGACACACACTCACAAATTTGTCTGTACTGCACATAAGCACAGTTCAGAGGTACTTGTATGTTACCTGAGTACAGTTTATGCAACTTTATATTTCGACCCCACAATATTTCAGAGGGAAATATTATTCGTTTTACTTCACTACATAGACCTTATACATGGAAGACATTTTGACAGGAAAAGCCCAGCTGTAAATGATAAAATGAATGATGGCTGAATTCAATTTAGCTGGTTTGTTATTGTGCATGATAGTGATGATGATGATGGTTATCATGATTATATTATTATTGATCATGATCATTTTAAGGAAAATTCATTTCTTTATTTGATGGTGTATTGTATGTCTGTTTTGGTAAAATTTAAGGACATTTGCTCCTTCATTAGCAGGGTGTAATTATGTGTAAGCTGGATTTTCTTTTAAAAACTCCACCGATTGAAAAGTATTTCAGGAATACAAATTTATTGATAAGCACTCACATACACAAAAAATGTAATTACCATGTAATACAAGGACATTGTAATCAGAATCCTCCTACAGGTCAGTGGACCATAGCTGTGTGATTGACAGAATCTTCCAGAAAAATAAAACTAGTATGAAAATATATTTTAAAAAAGTGTTACAACAAAACATTTGTCTGTTTACACAAGCCTCATTTATGCCATTCAAAATCACAGTTTTTAAGTTTATTTTGTAAATCTTTTAAAGCAAAAAACAAAGCATTTATTTGGGGAATGCAAAGATTTCTGAAAAAAAAATCTTTGCTCAAAAACGCTTAAATGCTCCCATGTTTTATCTTAAAGAGCAACTGAACACCAGCAGAAAATCTTGTTTTTTTCCACTGACCTCCAGTGGTTAAACTTCTGATGTACAGGGTATGTTGGTACACTGCGACATCACTGTTGGGTGTGGTTAGAGGTGTAACACAAACAAAGCTTTCAACCAGAGAGTAGTAAAAGCCTGTTTTTAGCCCACTTATATTGCTCATTAAATTTTGTGAAATGACATGACATAGGTTATATCTTGAGTCATTTTGTTGTCACGAGAGAACGAGTGGTTCAAGCTCATAACACACTCTCCCAGCCAGGTCTTCAGGGACTCTCTCAACAGAGTTATCAGAACCAACATTGGCCTTCTTTTCTTCCATGCTGTGACTGTGTCCATGCTCGTTCACTTGGGTATTAGGGTCTCTGAGGGAGATAAGGAGAGTGACAATTGCAGTTACAAGGAAGTCTGTCAAGTTATTTTGTATCAAATAAAAAGTTCTCTTTTTTTACTACCTTCCATCATATGTTCCATTGATTCTGTCTTCTGTATCTTGTTTTATTGTTCCTCCAAACCTGTTACTAAATTGAACCATGGTACCTAAAAAGCAAGCATAAAATGACCATGACGACAGCAGTCACTCTTTAAAAAAAAGCTCTTGAACTGAATCAAATACATGCAGCAGCCTGGATCATATAGCGTATGAATAACAGGCCTAGTGTGCATAGTGTGAAATTACTTCACCACGACAGCCATAGTTAAAATGCGCTGAGATGGCACCCAAATGTCCTTAAAGGTGGCGTGCTATTTATACGACATCCCATGATTTCACGTTGAATCCAGAGCAACTGCTAAAACTGTTATATATGTTTGCAAACTTTTGCCTATTCACACATCCAGCAGACAGGGAGCAGGTGCAAAATTAGCATTCATTTGGTGTTGCCGTGTTTCCAGAATAAGTTCACTTTTCCTTCCTGAGAATAATATCTGGCTCTTTAGCTACTAAAGACCTCGGTATAGTCACCAGCTAGTTGCTAACTGTGCTTTTTGATTGCCTGCTACAAGACTGAAACAAAACAGTAAAGTTGCGAGCTGTAAAACCAAAACAACATACTGAAAGATGCTACCATACTCCGTAGAGCTGAGGGGAGCTAGAGTGTTGTAACTCATCTATGCCCACTTGGGGTCACACAGTAAACAACACACAAAATGACGCTATGAGAGCAGTGAGTGAATCAAAGTAAAGTTCTGGACTTAAAACTACAACAATGTACAGAAAGATACAAAAATGAAATGAACAGGGGGGAGTCAAATTAACTTGCTGGGTTTGTCAACACAGCTTCACCTTTTATTTTACACACAGTAATTTTTCCAACATCAAAATATTATTAATTGGTGCAGCTTTAAACAACTAGACACAGTATATGACATGACAATGAAGGGGGCATTGCTGTCACTTCGTAATGTAAAAAGTGTGGGTATCTGCCACTTACCAGCACCTCGCCCTCTCCTTCTCCAGACAAAGTAACCTATAACCAGCACGAGTAGCAACACCGCTAGCCCGCCCAGAACTCCTGAGACAACCGAAGAGGATGAGGTGGCTGTAGGGATTAAAAGATCATGTTAGTAGAGTTAGCAAAGGAGAAAACTAGCCATTATCACTAGAGAACAACAAAAAAACATCAATGGCTCTATGGGTCTCACCAACGACAATGACTTGGAGTGACTTTGAGGGAACAGAACAGAAGGTCTTGGAGGAGATATTAACGCCATAGACACAGCTGTATTCTCCTTGTTGTTCATAATCTATTGAACTGAATTCAAAGGATGCCAGGTAGAAGATTGAGTGGCCAAATGCTGACTTCATGTCAGTGGTACTCATGTTTGACTTTGTCAGATAGAAATAACCTCCAGGATATCTGGAATGCGTAGAGCAAGAGACAGTGAAGCTGCTGCCTTGGGTGACCGATATTTTGTCTGGGGTGTAGATCACCATTGCATGGGGAGATGAAAGGGAGATGCTGGGCTTTTCCAGTTTCACTGCAGAACAGAGATATATTTTTACAAACTCATAGATCATAAAACTTGTTTGCAATCTGCAATCGGGCAAATTATGTGGACAAAGCACAAGACTGACCTGTGACCGAGAGCTCAGCAGTATTTCCTTGAGGATAATAGATGACTTGATTGGGCAATTTCTTTTGATATTCACAGAAGTATGACCCCTGTTGGTTGAAGTCAACTGCAGGGAAGGTGAAGGTTATAGCTTCATGGTCAGTGAATCTTTCCATTTGAAATGATCCTTGGGTCTTTTTCAGGATGAATGTCCCACCCAAGTGTTCTGATACAACAGTGCAGGTGATTTCAACTCTGTCGCCCCAGTTTACCTCAGGAGAAGGACTGAAAGTGATTTGGGGCTTTTCTAGAGCACCTGAAATTTATAAAACATTTTAATAAGTTTGTTTTATCATAACGTTCAATGCAGCTTCATCTAATACCAGTTTAGAGGCAATGACTCATTCACAGATTCAAAATGCACCAGGCCTCTTACCCAAACAGATAACGCCAGCATCTTCACCATGCCCACAGTTATTTTCTCCAAAACCAGGATGTGTACAGTGAGTGAGAGCAGACTCTTGGCCTGAACACGCCACATTATCCAGCCATATTGGACCTGTGCCTCTACCAAAGTGGGCACTTGTAGGAGCAGCAACTGCATGACCACAGCCAAGCTGTCTACATACCACATCAGCATTGGCCAGTTGCCATTCATCATCACACACAGTTCCCCACTGGCCTTTGTAGAGGAGCTCCACTCTCCCGGAGCATTGACCTGAGCCACTGACCAACCGAAGTTGTGCTGCAAATGAAGACAGAAATGAGTCCAGATGCAAACTACAGTCATTGCATTTACATACAATTCTGAAAAGTGGATTCGGATTTTTGGATTGTCTGTGTGTATTAATACACATTCATTTTAATTTTAAAACACAATGTAAATACATTTCATGTTGTATTGTCCCACCATCATCAGGAGCTATTTTCAACAGTAAGAAGCAGAAAATTGGTTTACTTACAGAAAAATAATAATGTGAAATAACATGTATGAAAATTGAACCAATAGTTTAAATTTTGGCAAATATTCTAATTGGCTTTTTCGCTGAATGTTCGATTTTAGGATGGATACCACATTTACGTCTGTATGATGAATGCAACTACTAGCCAGCTGTCAGTTAGCTTAGCTTAGCATGAAAACTAGAAATGGGTTAAATAGGTAGCCTGGCACTGTCCAAAAGTCTTAAAACCTCCCTAAAGTTAAGCACCTTTAAAGTTCCCTAATTAGTATTTATCGCTGATTTATGATTCATTTAGGAGAGTTGTGTCACCATTTTCCAGTGTTTATGTTCAACTAAGCCAACCAGAATATGTTGATCTTACAGAAGTGACAGTGGTATCAATTTCTCATGTAACTCTTAAAAAAAGCAAATTCTGTATTTAAGTTCAGCTTAAGTTGTCAAGCTATTCCTTTAAGTTTGATACTGCGCTTGACTGAATGAGTAAATATAACAATTTCTCACTGCACTTTTACTTGGCACATGCAAACAGAATACAATTCTGAAACAAATGCTGATCATATTATTATTATATTTTGTACTGATGCATGTGAGAATTTTGAACACATCATTTAAAAGGCTTTACCTGCACAGATAGCACCGGCATCACGTTCATGCCCACACCTTGAGCTTCGGAAACCTTTCAGTGAGCATTGCTGAAGAGATGTCACATTGTCAAAGCATGAATCGCTGGCTTCCACCACTGATCCACTGCCTTGGCCAAAATGGGCACTGTTGGGTGCATTCAATGCATGTCCACATTGCAGCTGCTCACACACCACCTCAGCTTTACTCAGGGTCCAGTCTGCGTCACACACTGTTTGCCACACATCGCCATGACGGACCTCTACTCTGCCAGCACACTCATCCTTACTGTTAGCCAACCGGACCTCCAAACTTCCTGTGAAGTCAAGTAAACCCCAACGATTATATGGTATCAGACATTACAAATGATTTTTAATTTTGCCTAGTCAAAGAAAAAAACTTGTGGGGTACCACATTGCACGCAATCCAAACAGATCTTTTGTCATTTTTTGTATATTACCTGCGCAGACAACTCCAGCAACTGACGTGATGTTGCAAGTTCGGTCTCTAAATGCTCTTTGTGGGCACTGAGCGAGTGTTGACTCTAACCCATTGCATTCAATTTGAT
This sequence comes from Lepomis macrochirus, assembly GCA_024633595.2. Classification (NCBI taxonomy): domain Eukaryota; kingdom Metazoa; phylum Chordata; class Actinopteri; order Centrarchiformes; family Centrarchidae; genus Lepomis; species Lepomis macrochirus. Next base: position 21,320,669 of record JALXJV020000017.1, on the reverse strand, counting down.
CAATCCAGGTCTTTCCTGTGCCATGGCCATAATCGGCTATGGTGGTGATCTGATGAACCCTCCCGCAGTCCAGCTGTCTGCACACCACTGATGCATCGTTCACATCCCAGGATTCACCACACACAGACCCCCACTGGCCTTTGTCATAGAAGTCCACTCTTCCAACACAGCGACTGTGCCCACCGGACAACTTCACATTGCCTGTCAATGACATTTGTGAATGTACAGTTCATGCATTCCAACTTCGGTATTTGTTTTTTATTTGTTCCATCTGTGATTTGAGCACTCCCTACGTTATTCCGTGAGTACAGTGGTGTCATGATTTGAATCACAAGGTAGCGTAAAGAACATTGTGGTAACTGCACTACTCATTGCTTTGACTTTTGACACTGTATTCATTTGCTATATTATCACCATTTCTTGACCTGTAGAGAGAGACAGCTAACAGTGGTAGAGGACATTTTCAAGGTACAAGGTAGGTTTAATGGTTTTGAACTGAAAAATGGTTTGTAATTCCCTTCAGCTATATAGCAGAAAATATACAGAATGGTAAAACAGAAGCAAAAGTATAATTAGGAAAATGTAGGCTACTCAAAGTATTAAAAGTGATAGTACGTAATATAGAAAAATGGCCCCTGTATTATATTATTATATATCACTCATGTGTCAATGTAAAAGCAGGAGTTCACTATAGTAGTTGTTTGAGGTGGAGCTAATTTCTGTATAGAACTGCATCGATTATTTTCATTATGGGATAACTTTCTCGATCAAGTGACTGTTTGGTTTGCACAAATATTCAGAAAATAGTGAGAGATGCCATCACAATTATACAGAGACCAAAGCGCTTAAGCTGCTAGATAAATGTAGTGGAATAAAAAGCAAAATATTTCTTTCTAAATGTGGAGTAGAAATGTAGAAGAAACGACTCAAGTGAAGTGCAAGTATCTCAAATTTGTACTTAAGGTACATTACTTGAGTACGTTCCACCACTGACAGCTAACCCTAGCTAGGGCCCCTCTTTTCAGAACTTTGTTTTGTTGTTTTTTTTAATATGCACAATAGTTGCCGAGCCAATGTAGTTCATATCCCTTTATGCATAATAACTGAGTCTTACCTGAACATGCAACGGCTGCCTCTTCAATACGATCATTGCTGGTCCTGGTATATTCTGTCAGTGTACACAGTGTGAGAGAGGTCTCAGCACCGTTACAACTGGCCGTATACCCTCTCAGTTGTCTGCCTTGACCAAATGATCCTGAGACCTTGACAGGATCTCCACAGTTCATCTCTCTGCACACCACTCTAGCTTCATTCATTCCCCAGTTAATATTATATGCTGGTGACCAGTGGCCACCGTGGTGGAACTCCACCCTGCCTGAGCACTGATCAGTCCCATCAATGAGTCTAATGGTAGCTGAAAAGCAAAGGAGTGACGATCAGCAATTAGTTAGTTGGTGTTTTTAGAACAATTTAATAATATCACAATGGTCGACAGATAAATATAAGCCTTAAAAACACTGTATCAAATAGAGTAAAGCACGTTCTAACAAAGGGAAATGAACAGCAAAAGAGTAATAACTGAGATGATACCTGAGCACACCACACTGGCATCTTCGCCATGGCCACAGTTATTTTCTCCAAGGGAGGGATGTTGGCAGTGCAAAAGGGACGTCTCATTGCCGTTACAGTTGACATCATCCAGCCAGATGTCCCCTTGGCCTTGGCCAAAGAAGGCCCCAGATTTGGCGGTCTGAGCTGTTCCACAGTCCATGGCTCTGCACACCACCTGAGCATCTCTGATGTCCCACTCATCATCGCACACTGTTCCCCACTGGCCATCATGCAGAACCTCCACTCTACCAGAGCATCGGTCCGTGCCATTGACAAGCCTTAGCGGTGGAACACCTGAGGACAGGTCCACTCGTGTTAAAAGTACTCACCACTTTTAGTCAAATTATGCAAAATTAGGGTTTATATTATATTATATATTATTATTAAAAATGTATTTTTACATTTGAGTAGTTAGTTAGTTACTTAAAAACATTATTGCCCATAATATAGACAACAAGATAATAACAATCTGAGACAAAAAGACATAGAAAAAATATTACAAATAATTAATACATCACTAGATGCTGTTAACACATATGCCACAAAGCATTGCTACCACTAACTACCACTGACCCCCTAATCCTGTTAACGTTGCCATTGCTGTAAATTTGAGTTAAATATTGCACAGTTTAAATAAAGTCACAGATAACAACTAATACTGCATTGTGGCTTCACCAGGAGACATTCCCATAAAGGATTGGCTGCCTCATCACAAAATGGCCACCATTCCCCCACCTCATCTCCCAGAATGCCTTACGACATAGACAGGTGAAGGCGCTTAAGCCACCTAATTAAAGCAAAACTTGGGAACCTGAGTAGACCCAGAAGGACAGAAAGCACATGGCTGGAATGAGGTGGGAATGAGGACAGCGTCTTAATTTGTAAGAATGATTCAAGGGGTAGAAGACAAATTTAGAAGGAGAAAAACACTTTATGCTGAAGATTCTTGGAATTTTGTTGAGTTTTTAAAAAAACATTTTTTTCCTCTGGGATGTTTTAAGTTAGACCTTGAACTGATTTTGATTAAAGACATAACCTGAGTTGCCTGATCATAACCTATGGGCTGAAGAATAAAATGTATGTTCTTCTGAAACTTCTTTTCTTGCTTGTTGTTTCAGTTAAACTGCACTGCCCCACTGTAGCTTGCCCTTTCATGCAGGTATTACACAGTATAAATAAATTCAGAAAAGAAAACATTTTCTTTCCTGTTTCACCATGAAAAGGACAAACCAACAAACATCAATGGCCAAAGCCTGATATAGCTTATTTCTATGTCCTACAAAAAAACACCAGTTAGCCACATTGTTGCTGGGAATTTTCATTATGATGAACATGGGTCGTGTAGTTTTATTTAGAGTCGATACAACATAAATCATCCTGTTACTGTAAATACTCACTTCCTTGCAAATAGTCCCAAACAAATGTACAATTTGAGTAGTGTGTTATGAAAACTACAGTGTCAAGCTTTAAGAATCCATTCTTGCTTCTAATGACCACATATCATTTGCTGTTCTAGTTGATATCCCTCCTTTTGTGTCTTACCTGCACATGAAAGAGAAACACCTTCACAGCTCCCTGTGATTGCTTGAAGTTCACACTGGGAGATAGAGCTCACATTGCCAGAGCATCTGCTTGTGTACCCTGTCAGTCCGCTATCACCATAACTGAAGCTTTCTTGGGATTTCTTTGGAGATCCACAACTGACTTCCTCACACACCACTGTAGCCTCTTTCAGGCCCCAGTTACTATTACAAATTTTGCCCCACTGGCCATTGTTGAAGACCTCCACTCTGCCAGAGCAGCGGTCAGTCCCATTGTACAATCTGACTGTATCTGGAAAGGATGTAAAAAGCATTTTTATTTAAACTGTTCAAATACTGTATTTAAAATGTTCAAGAAAAATGTTCATAGTTCTCTAGTGACATATGGTATCTTCCTGTGCTTTTCAGAATTACAGGGCTTGAGGTCACTCAAGGAGAACAAAATGTACTGCTTCAAAATCTGTGATATTTGCATGAATGAATTACAACAAAAACAGAAATAGTAAAAGATGATTGTGAGGACTGCAGGAGGATTTTCTCAGGAAAGAGCTGTTTAACTGTTGACACTGTTGTAGATATATCAACAGCACTTATACATGGGTGAAAACAAATCAAGAAGAAAAGACTATGTGTCACCAATGAAAACAAATGTGCATATATCAGGATTTTGGCCAACCTGATTTCCTTCAGCAACAGTATAGCATGTGTTACCTGAGCATACAACACCAGCATCTTCATTGTGGTCACAGTCGTGTTGTCCAAAACCTCTGTGCGGGCAGTCAGCAAGGGATTTCTCATGACCAGTACACTCAATGTCATCCAACCAAACCTGATCCTGACCTCTGCCGAAGAAGGCCTTGTATTTGACTGCTAGAGCGTTCCCACAATTCATCTCTCGGCATGCGACAGCTGCTTCCTGCATGCCCCATCTGTCATCACAAACTGTCCCCCATCTTCCATCGTGGAAGACTTCAACTCGGCCAGAGCACCGATTAGTCCCATTAATCAGCCGAATTGGTTTGCTGTCTGTAAGGTGGGAAAAAAGAAAGTAAAGGGCATGTTAATTCAGAGATCATCCAAAACAGCAGATACTCCAACCATGTTAAGTTCACTACGAAATTACTGAGGGTTTTTTTGAACACCTGAATGGCTTACTTGTACAGACAATAGTGGCATCAATACAGCTTTCCTTGAATTCTTGATTAGAGCACTGTGAGAGAGAGGTCTCATTTCCTAAACAGGTGGTTTTGACTCCAAACAGGTCAGATGCCTCTCCAAAATACAGCACTTCGGCCTGAGTGACAGGAGTGCCACAGTTAACCTCTCTGCACAACACGTCAGCTTCTTCCTTGCCCCAGTCACTGCTGCATATTCGTCTCCAGTGGCCATTATGGTAGAGTTCAACTCTGCCGTTACACCGATTGCTTCCATTGACCACCCTCACATAGTCTGCAAATGATGTAGACAGAAATACAAATCAACAAATATGCAATTACTCATTATATGTAAGAACTAATTGTCCATAGGCTCTTTGTAAAGAGTAATTCCACAATGTATGAATACAGGTACTGTGAAATTGTGTGAGAAAACAGTGAAAAAAGGTTTTTTTCTCCCAGTGTGAAAAGGGTTTTTTTATACAAGTAATTTGTTTGCGTGTCTTCTGTTTGTTTGTTTTGTTTTGTTTTGTTGTTTATTTATGTAAGTGGAGTGGAACTCTGTATAAACCCAGGTGGGTTTCGTTCCCCTCCTTGTACTGTATCTTTGTGATATCCGTGCAGAACAAATAAAATAAATAAATAAATAAAAATAAATAAATAAAACCACAGGGGAAACACAGGGGAACAGATTACTGGGCTCTTTCTAATGTTAATAATAATGTCACAACCTGCACCTCTACTCACTAATTAAGACATTCTCATTTTCCTACTCAGTATAGAAACCAGAGTGAAAAAACAACAAGTCACTATTTTACTTACTATATTATTTGTAGAGTTTGAGCAGTAGCCAGGCAACCATCGAAAACATCAGGAAGTTACTGGTCCCAACCAAGAATAGCCTGTATGCTACTTATGAAGCAATTGCCAGAAGCCCCTTAGTTGAGCTTAGCATAAAGCCTTGAAACTTCTAGCCTGGCTCTGTGTGATTGTAACAAAAACCTCCATGTAATGACTCACTTGTTAAATCCGTAAAAAAGCAAAAGTGCTAACCAAAACTAACATGCTGTTGGCTTTACATGTTTACCGTACATAAAGTAGAGTGGTATCAATCTACTCATCAGACTGTCAGAATGAAAGAGAGTATGTGTAGTTCCCAAAATGTCAAAACTCTAAAAACTCTAAAACTTTAAATATCTAGAACTTAATACCATCCATCCCAGTCAAAGTCTAAAATTATTGTCAGTTATTTTTAGTTTAAGTTTAACAGTCAAAAAATCTTGATCTTTTTCAGGGCTGTGTGGGTGTAGTTTGATCAGATTTATATGACAGTGCTGCCACCAAAAGCAAAAAACCACCATCAATAATTGCCATCAGATTTTGATAAAAAGTTTGCTAAATTCTCACCTTTTACCATCTAAGTCGCCCATATATTTAAAACCAGCAAAAAGAGCTCAAACGAAAACACAAATACATATCTTAATTAAAATAACAGAAGAAAACGTGTTCATGTACAACATAGGACCACATCACTAAAAGTAAGAAGCTCATTGAGAAAATAGGTTTTCAGGACCTATAAATATTTGTAATGCACATGTATTAACATATAAACAACACATTTGACCATTTTAATACAAAACTGTTAAATAGCACAAATAAATATCTGTACTGTAAAATTACTGTTAAAGTCATGCAGCAAAGCTTGTACAATTTCCACCCAAGGTTCAGAATCACGTTCAGTTTACTCGTCATGAGAAGTACTACTGAGCCTATGAAGACAGTTTTATAATGTTTAATAATGTGGCCCTGAAGGGAGATTTCAAAGTCTAGAAAACTATATTAGACAACATTTCACATAGCAATTTCTTTTTGCATCTCCGTGTGGTGGCAGTGCCTCATTATTAGGTTGTTTTGCTTGCTTTCCACATGCCATTGCACTTTCTCGCTGACCTGATTGTGCAATAATTATTTTGTTGTTTCCTTGGCAGGCTTGGCTATCAAAACAAAAAAAACATTTTTTGAACACAAAATGCAACAATATAATCAGTTGATGTGATTAATGCTGCATTAGCTACTTTTATCTTTTGTATTTCCCAATTTCCCTTGACAGTTCCACATTTCTGGTCTTAAATATTGATGACACTGTCATACATACCAAACAAGGCTAGAGCCAGCATCCAATTAGCTTAGCTTAGCAGAAAAACAAGAAATGGGGAAACAGTAAGACTGGCTCAATTCAAAGGTGACAAGATCTCCCTGCCAGCACTTCTGAAGCTCACTGATTAACACATTATATATTGTTTATTTGTGTAAAGACAACAACATGCCATTATATGTTTTCCAGTCTTTGTACTAAGCTAAGCAAAGCCGCTGTAGCTTAATATTTTTGGGACAAGTTTGAGATTGTTATCTTCTCTTATTGGCTTTCTCTTTGTGAGAAAGCCAATAAGCATAATTTCCCAAAATGTCCAATTTAATAAAAATTTTATTTCAGGGTTGTATAATGAGAAGAAATGAGGTATGAGATGGTTTTCTATTGCTAATTCAACTTTGATTAAAGTGGGTCACGTAAAGCAAACATAACTGAGGTGCTAATGAACTCAGTCTTACCTGAACAGATAACCCCAGCATCTTCACCGTGGCCACAGTTATGTTCCCCTAATTGCCTGTGTGGGCACTTGAGGATGGAAGATTCCCGACCAGTACACTGCACATCATCCAGCAAGATTTCGTCCTTTCCCTCTCCAAAAAAGGCTCCTTTTTTGGCCTCAAGAACTGTGCCACAGCCTAGCTCTTTACACAGCACTTCAGCATTGGCAACGCTCCAGTGATCATCACACACCGTTCCCCAACTGTCACTGTGGTAGACCTCCACTCTACCAGAGCAACGCGAAGGGCCGACAAGCCTAATGTTTTTTTCACATTCTGGTAATGAAAAATGAAAAGATAATAGGCATTGTGTCACCATGAACTCCAGCAAATACAAAAATATTTTTCTATTAGATCAGGATGTAGAACTTTAAATATCTAAATGATATGCATAGTTTTTCAGAAATGAAACATAAATAGAACTTACTGACCTGTAAACAGAGATAAACTCAGAAGACCTACAGCAGAAACATATAGTAAAATGTTCTAATTAAGAATGACAGTCCAGAGATTTGTCATGAATATTAAAAAAAAAATGTTGTCCAGTAAATATAAAGCAGTCAGTACAATGTATTACAAATCAGGAAAAGTCCCATGAGATGTACCATTACAATTTCATGCAGGTCCCAAAATAGATAACCCATAGTTGTCCAACATTAGTTTAATAATAAAATACTATTTTTTAATAAACACTTTGTTTTCTGTATCTCCATCATGGTTTTGAGAGTATGCAACCAAACTACTTGACTATACTGCACTTGTAAGTTTTGATTGAAGAAGTCAAGAAAATGGAAGTCAAAAGGAAGAAGTCAAACTGAAAAAACAAAAACCTTACCTATTGACAAAGAAAAAACTAAATGTAGTTTTTCAGCAGAAATGAACATCATATTGTTTCTTCAAAGTAGGTCAAATGCTGTGAAGGTACAGTAAAAAAATAAATAAAAAAGTAGTCATTTAAAATGATAATGCCTTTGTTTTGGTGTGTGTCTTTAGCAGAGCAAGAAAAGCTTGTTGATTTTTATTTTTTTAACCATAACATGGCGATTAAGTAGCAATCTTACCTTATATATCCTCGACGTCTAGACAGCTATTAAAATGAACTAACAATTCAAAATAAAAAGTTGATTGGGAGCACCAAAAGGATGAAAGCCCCGTGTACAGATCCTGTAATTGTTATGAATAAAAAGGGGCTGCCTGGACTTGGACTGCAAACTAGACACATGTTGACATTTTGATCAATCATTAAAGACAGAGGATGATGAGAGATCATTTTGTTTTACACAATATCTACATTACTATTTGAAAAGACTTTATAATCAACAGGAAAATACACCCACATGTAACATAATGCTTGAAAGCAGCTGAAGGTGAGAGAAACACTGATTTATGGACACGACAAATAATCAGCAGCAGAAAAATAAAAGGGAAAAGCAGATCAAAAGGATAGTTGTTGTGTACAAATGTCAAGAGGTGAACTTGACCAATGAATCCCAATGCTAAACCCAACCACCTGATCCCTCCCACCTCTTGTTTTCATTTACAGCAGTCATTTTTATTTGAATTGAATTTGAATTTGTACACAGCACAGCCATGCCCCCTTTCTTTAAATTACAGAGAAGTAGTATGAAGTCGCATCTCCACAACAGTGTGAGATCTTTAGGCACGCCTACACAAAACATTTGATTTGATTAAGTACAAATTTATGTCACTTTATAAAATATGTTCAATGAAAATGACAGTATGTTGTGTGCAGGTGGGCTAATGTTTTGTCTAATACTGTTGCAGCAACTTTGACATAATTTTGTAATAAATGTACCTCCAATATGAAAACATGAATGTAAAATCCATTCCACATTCAATTCCAGCCTTGTAAATTTAAGCTTTGCTTTTAAATACACTGAAAATAATTTGGAAATAGCATTCTTATTTCCTGGCAAGAGTTAAACATGAAAATAATTTATTTTGTTGTGCATTAAACTTATATATTAAACTTAATCAGTCCTGGTTAATTCTTTAGAATTTTACTTTAAAGGGATTCTTTGATTCATTGTAAATCCATGGCCATGATGGATAAGAACCTCATTTGTTATTTTAGATGCACCTACATTTACCCAAAAGCACTGAAATATCCAATTTTACAAGTAATTTTCTTACCTTGTGAAATGAGTTGATGTAGTTTTTGGCTCATCAGAATGACTGAATGGTCTGAGATGTGTTCCTTCACAAATGCTTGACTTTATAGAGTCAGTTCTTCTCCCACATCTTAGAGTTAACATTACTGGGAATGACAAACACTTCCCCTTTATTCATTTCCTGTTATGCACCTCAAACTTTTGCCCCATGCAGTGTCTTCGTGTGATATCATGGGAGCAACTAAAATTTGTGTATACGACCACAATTGATGCTGCCTGTAGATCCCCAACTCAGCCCCAACAGAAAACATGGCACAGGATGCAAAATGAGCAATATCAAGGAATGTGTTCATATTTTTAAATTGCTGTGAAAACAGCAGTAACTTTTGAGACTATTGATCAATCATCACTGTCCCTGTTGAATAAACTAAAACAATACATGGCCATACATCGAATATACATAAAATACATGTTTTTTATGGGATGGTTTTCACCTAAGTTCATTTTCCTGACATGTTTTTTTGTTTTTTTGTGACATTGCCTAACTGACTTGTCTATTCAGCGTTTTGAGTTTGGCCATCTGTTTGCACAAATAATGAATTTCCTTAAGCTACCTCCGGATACAGCTGCACATGTTGCCTTTTCATAAAATGATTATCTCCCCAACTTCCCCTTCATGCTGTATTTTTGTCATAGTATTTCATGAAAATTCTCACAAAACTCATTTCATCCTTATTTTTCCTACATGCTCCGCGATTCATACTTGCTTGTACATATTTTACTAAAATACAATTGATAAATCTACACTGGATTCCTCATACTGTATGTGCTAAGCACAATTAAGCCCTAGGCAAAGCAAGGCAAGGCAAATCTAATTATATAGCACATTTCATACCCAAATGTAACCCAGAGTGCTTTACAGAGTACACAGGCAGTATTTTCCTTTAATATTTATAAAGAATTTTGAGTTGAGTTATAAGCTAAATTGACTTGTCAGCACAGCTACTAATAACATTAACGATGGCTCTTTCATGGCCAATGCGGCTTCAATATATTTATGTTTACTCTGGCATGTTCATATACTTATACATATCTATGTGCAAGAATTTTCTATATATAGAACTAAAAGATGTCATTATCACTTGCACCAGTGAGTATGTTTTCCCTAAATATGCAACATTGTGAGGACGCAATGTGTCTCTTTAAAGGAACTGGTGCTCTAATATGAATTGGTATTGGAGTGACAATGGTGGCAAACCATTCATATTCATAGAATAGCAGCACAGCCAGAAGCTGTAAAAGTAGAGACAAGAGTAACATACCTCGGTCTTCTATCAGTATTCCCTAATGACAGAACTGAGTATAGTGAGGTTTGAACAGCAGGTTAAGCACATATTGATGTCTGGGTAAATCATTACAGGCAGAGATATGCATCATTCGCTGATTGGAAATGACATTACAACTCATCTGGAACAAGGGGGCACTGTGAGTGGCCTGACAAACAGGATGATCAAAACAGGAGAATCGTCAAAAGTTGAGAGGCAATTTTAAAACAGAGGGACTCTTTAATCAGATCTCTCCAGATGATTAAAACACAGGACAAAAGAAAAAGAACAGGTGAACTGTTAGTTGTCACATTAGAGTACTCAAGCTTCTACCAGTAGAAGTGTGTGTGAATCTTTTAGAGTAGGCAATCTGGACCTGTAGAAGTGTTAAATTTATTTAAAATAGATAGATGCAGGTGTTCAGTGTCTCTAATATTCAATAATTGTAGTGAGGGTGTGAGAGAGTGGCAAGAGGAGAAGGGCCCAAATGTAGACAGCAGGTTGACTTCTGTGGTTTATTTGATGAGAATGGCTTCAAGGCAGATTCAGGCAGGTAGGTTCGGCTGACAGATGCACAAAAGCAAAAACACAAGGGAAAACAGGAACATAGCAACCATATGTAGTGAGTGATAAAGGAAGTGAGAACAGGTGAGCAGTTAAATGAGGAAGTCTAACATGGGAGAAGTTGGTTTTTGAGGCTTTCTGCCAAAAAGTCTTTAGGAAGTCGTCTGACATAGTACAGTGATTGGTGTCATAATTTTGTTTTTCATAAAATAGAGGATTATCAAATATATTTTAATTCACAGCCACAACAAAGTCATTACTGTGTCGTATTCATCAGCCGTTCCTCCCTCACCTGTCTCCACTTGCTCTGTTTTGTCTGTTTACGTTTGCAACATCCCTCCTCCTTCCAGCATTGCAATCCTCAAATGTCCGCTAGCTGCCACTGCAGCTTCCCACTCCTGTGCACCAAATTACTCCACCTCCAGGTTGATCAGCTTCTCACCACTAGTTAGCCCCTCATGTTTCCAGTCTTGTCTCTCTCCCAATGATCCATTCCCTGTGCTTGTTTAAGTTTTCTTTTCCTGATTTAACTAGCTTCATGTTGCTTACTGTAAGGCTGCCTACAAAAAGATTTTCCCCGACTCCACCTGTCCCTGGAGGCTGTACTTGAGACCATTCTTCTCATCCAGTTTTCACAACCACTGCACAATGGTGGATCTAAGAGGTGGTGATGTTCATCCACTGAGTTCATTCTGGCTAATGATATCTCTACATGACACCAAATAAGAAACACAGAAAATGTGTTCACCAAATTATGTTTTCTGCATCAAAATAAACCAAATGACCTCCCCACCACTGCTACAATGGGGCTTCCCAATGATCCTCTCAAGACAAAGGTCTCAATTTTTACCTCCAACTGTGGTTTAGACTGATTTCAAATATGCAAAGACAAAAACAGTGTAAAACTTTAATCGCTATCGGAAGTAAATGAAACATACGCATGAAAAACAAAGCAGAAAATTCATTTAAAATATTGTAGTCTGCTTCGTTGTGTGAATTATGCACAATATAATATAACATAATTATTATAATAAAGTGTCAGCAAATCTAATTCTCATGAGCCTGAAACAGTAAAATGCCACAATTAACCACAACAGGCAGAGAGATGTAACATAAAGCACATTTATTCCGTTTGCATACGAAACAGGCGTGTTAGTCTCCATTCACAAAAAACACAATAGTCATCACATGATTTGACAATACATGAGGACACAACTCAGCAAAATAGGAATGTTGTTGGTGTCAACAGTGACAGAAATACATTGATTTGATTGATTGTCCCCTGCAGTATATGATTGAAGTAAGTGAAAATTATATATCTTTTCACATGATGGCATGACATTTAGGGAGGAATGACTGATGCAGGTGTATCTGTTTATGTGTAACCATAAAGGAATAAGTCAACCGCCCACCCATGATAATTTAATAAGGGAGAGAGGCAGGATGCTTAGTGTTGGTGTTTAGGGAAACAGAACATAGAATACAGACTGGAGGACAGGACTAAGAACTGGCTGTGATGTGTCAATCTCATTTCCTAACACATAAAACACACAGAGTGCAGTGTGCTCAGATTTCAGCATCTGTTTACTCAGACATTTGGAAATATAGAGAGAGAAGGGGAGACAGTTCAGAAGAGGGGGAGTATCGATCTGTCTTTGTAGAGCTTTGTCACAATTATCTCTGTGCAATAAACTCTAATTTCTTATCTCCTGTCCTTTGTCAGATAAGACCAGGAGTGATAATCTGTGACATGTACTCTGTAGCTCATGTGACTGCACCCACACTTTGTCTATGGAGGTCTATATTTTTCATTGTGTGAACAGATCCCATAAGACCAAAACAAACGAGTACGTCTTATTCCTCTGTGCCAGGGGGCTCCAGTGTTGTCCAAAAATGATTACAAAAGACATGAATGAGCCACTCCTTTCCACTGTTCCTTCATTATCTGGGACAGAGGTTTGAGTCAATGCTCCATACGTCGTCCTGCTACCTTAAAAACTCACTAGAGCACCAAATGTCTATTCATTTGCAGCTAAAAGTACTCCCCCACAGGTTTACTCCTGTGCAAGTAACATTTTTCAGGAAATTAATTAAGAAAAAGGAAAGGAAAAATTTAACTATATATTTGACAGCTGAAGATTTACATCTTCATTACAGGGAAAGTTGTGAGAAGATGTACAGGATAGATGAGAGGTGATTTGATGCCAATATATTCATGAATATTGAAATTACAATGTTAAAAAGTACATATTTCAGGTATTGGGTCCCTGATATTGGAGTTAAGGGAGTCCCTAATGGCTTTTTCAGAAACTAACAGGTGTGAAAGTTGTGAGAGGATATCTAGGACAGATGAGAGGTGATTTGATGCCAATATATTCATAAATGAGGAAGCTATTGAAATTATTCACTTTTAATGTGCATAATTAAGAATTCCATTAATGTATTAATTTATTTTCATGTTTGTTTACAAACTTACAGGTGTGAAATGTTTGAGGGTGGTCACTAGTTATATTAACAGTGGTTTGAGATTTTTATTTTGAAAAACATAAAAGTTATTGAAGATTGAAATGGATGTGTTGCAATCTGCAGACGGTCCCTAACTCCCCCTACAGCGACAGGCGCATTTGACGGACATTCAGTGCATTGCGCTTTGGACTGCGTCGTTATCTGCAGCGATTTTGAGGTGATCCCAGGTGTGAAACTTCTGCCTGAATTAGCTCTCCAATATATCCCAAAACTGGGAGAAATGGAGATTTTGACACGGAGTTATTAGGCGCGAAAAACGACGAATGTTGAATATTAAACTAACTTCACCCCGGTGCGCAACCGGCTCTTGTTTTTCAGGAACGGGGCTGTTCAACCGGCCACAGTGACCGGGTTAATCCCGTAACTCCTGATCGCAACTCCGACTATGTTTTGGAGGATCGCATTGCGGTTCCGACGGAGTGGGAGATTACGGTCGGTTGTACTCGTAAATCTTTTTCCGGTTCGCACGGATCTATTTTGGAGCTTTTAAGAGTGAAATAGGCACACGGTAGATCCCTGCGCCTAACGTTAGAGAACAAATTACACAGATCGCCACTCCCTGCCTGTCTAGTATGCATTACAAATAAATACGTTCACAGACACTTTTAGCAAACAAACTTTTGGACAAACAGGAGGATTTTCACATTGAAAAAAAATATCTTCAAATTTAATAAATGGCGATTAAGACTTTTTAATGGCCTTAATTTTCTCAAAATTGATTTATCACCTTTTAAGACTTTTTAAGACCCCGCGGACACCCTGTAGGACTGAACAGGATGAGGGGTGCATAGCACAGTCAAGGTGAAGAACGTACTGAGACACAAACTAACACATTATTGGTTTTTGTCTTTCTATTGAATTTGCAGTTGATAAGAAAAACATATACAATAATGCCAACATTGTCCACACACACAGCCAGACATGATGGCTAGGCCTCGGGTTGTTTCAGGTTGCATTAAGTGCTGCCTCTCAGGCCCCCTCTCTTAACATTGCCTTCATTAACAGCTGCTGATTGACACATATACACACAGGGACACACACACTAAGGCATACACATACACAATACAGGTGTGTATTCAGGTGACTTGTGATGCGCTGGTGCACCTGATCACTTCTTCCCCTTCCACTGCATTGTATATGGACCTAAAGCAACTGGTCTACTGATGGAAAAGCTGCTACATAACCATTTAGTTTGCACAGACAATATGCTACAGACAATGCTTATCACAGTGTATTAAACATGAAAGGAAGACAAATGCCTCCATCATAAAGCTGATCCCCTTCTTCTGTGACTAATTCTCTGTGGCCTCTTGAGATCAGACACTTCTTGGAGACTTAAGTGATGGTGGAATGTTGTTTAAAGTCAGGGGTGGTTGTACAAGGTGAAATCCGTGTGGTCTGGTGTTCGGCAACGAGCTGGCATGGTGGCAGAAGGAACACAGCAAGTGATGCGTTTTTTGTCCTCATAACCTTTCAAGGTTCCCTGGATGTCACAAACCAGCAGTTTGATCTGGGCTATGACTCAGAATCCTAGAGAAAAGGGTATAGAGATTGAACAATTACCATCATGCTTTCCCTCCACACCACACATTATATGCTGTATAGCCCGACATCTCTGCTAAACATCAAAGTATTTTCCAATGCATCTGCAACATCCTGGTGGAATACGTAATCCGATCTCCTTTAACTTAGTTATCCAATCAACCACTAGAGGATAGACAGAAAAAGGATGTGACCAGGGAGAAATCAAATACATACTCTTAAGTGATAAATGGAAATTAGCTCCTTTGATGTTTGACAATTGAATCATCAAATGTAATTTTGTATCCTTTAAAAAGCACCAATGTAATTTCGTTCGAACTACTGAGTGTATTGTACAGCTGTTGTTGTGTGAATCTATCCATTAGTGTTTATCAGCCGTCGGATTGTTGTCACACAGCCTTAATACTTTCCCTTACTTTCACTGAGGGGTGGGAACTGAGCCCAAGGAATGCAAACACAGTGTTGTCCTCCTTTGACTGGAAGAAGTCTTCATAGTCCTGAGGGGAAAGACAAACAAAAAAATGAGGATGTTGAGTGTTACATAAGCTCTACAAGTTTGAAAGATGGCTGTAAACATCCCTGCCAAACAGTCCCTCTACTGCTGCTTTCGTTATAATTCAACAGCCATGACATTGCAGAGTAATGTTGGATTACCTTGGCCAGTGAGAGTGACGGCAGGCAGAGCAGATAATCTGCCCCATCCATGAAAACTGGATTACGACAGGATTACAGACTGGCGTGCAAAGTGGAGCGCACAAACTGGCAAGCTCTAACTGATCAAAATCATTTACCAGCATAGTTTGTACCTTGCACTGATATTACAAAAATACTGTAATACAGAATGAGGTTCAAAACTTTCCAGAGCCACAAATACAAACAAAAATGACTTCCAACAACACCGTCTTCAAGCGTACAGAGCTACGTAATAGACGGTTGTTCATTAGAAACAAATACCCATCATACCCCACAGTAGCGATCCTCGTTGAAGATCTGTGGAGGCAGCGGGTTGCCTTTCTCTGGCTGCTTGTCTCTGGGGATGTTACGATACATCCAGAGCCTCTGCTCCTCCAGCATGGTAATGTCTACTTCCTGGAAGCTAATTCGATTGGCCTCCAGAAAACCCACCACTGCCTGCTGATGCTTCTTTACCTGGAGAGATCGAAAACAAATAAAAGAAAGACAGAAAGGCAGAGGAGGGTCGGTTTGGGAGAGATAGTGAGAGACATTAAAAAAAGAAAGAAAAATGACAAGAACTTTGCTACATCAACAGGCTAATGAGCAGAAGAAAAGAAATGTACATATTCCACAAAGGCATTATAATGCTCAGATTGCCTTCATGTATGCAGCTGGACACAGTACTGCATGTGTGTGTGGCATTTCCTTTGCCTTTTATTATACTCCTGTAAGGAAAAAAGGTAAGCTGCCACCCATTGAACCAGAGCAGGGTTGCACATGTTGCACATACCCATGTGGAGTGCACTGTATGTATTCACTGCATGGTAATGGGGACAAGGATTATTGATTAGTAGAAGCTGTGGAGCTTAGGTTTACAATCTGAAAGCTTATAGTCTTTTCTTTTACACTGTTATGTAACATGTTACCTTTTATCACACAAAGACAGTTTAGATTTCAGGGGAGACTAGAGCAGGGGTGTCAAACTCTTTTTCACCATGGGCCACATAAGCATTTTGGTTACCGTCAAAGGGCCAGTTGAAACTGTAAGACTGTATAAACATACTTTACTGCATAAACGATTCCTTAACATATTGTAAAATAACTGTCTGTTTATTTGATTATTTAGCCTATTCAAGTTAAGGACATTTAACCCATCAGATGGAAAAATATAAGCAAGCACATTTACTGTATCTGTGTTATTATAACATACATTAATTCATTTATCAGGTTTAGAAACCCATAATACTCCATCAATCTTTGTTATGCGCTTGAAAAGTATATAACAAAGAACTATTACATTAACTTTTGCACAGACGAGAGGGGCAGAACCATAAAAACAAATAGCCTAATTGTGAGCTGCTAATAACTTGTGACAGATGTGGCATTTGATAAAAGAAACGGCTGCACACAGCCTTGCAGAGGGCAAACATCCAACTAATGACAGGTAGTTTTAGTACCTGGATAAATGCAAACGTAGGCCTATTGTAGCCTACTCCTTCTTTACCAACACTGGATCTCCTTGAGACACAAACGTGTTCACTTTCCCATCGTTCATGAAATTGCCTTCCTTCTGCATGAATTTTTATTGGACATTTTGGGATCGTTTCTATAGCTACATTTCTCATCTCCACTAGTTAAAAAAACGTAGTTAAACGCGGGTGTGGAAAGACCGCAATCTAGTGGCGGGATGCCGGTCAATTCGCAGGTCACAAAATCGGCATGCATTGTGGGAGATGTAGTTCATTGTTTATGAACGCTTTAAAGCAGCATAAACTTATTTTAGGACAATCATGAATCTTTTAAGCTTTCGGGCCTTGAGTTTGACACGTGGACTAGAGGGTGTGAAATTAACAACTATTATCTATTGATGCATTCATGATTTACTATTGTTGTTATTATTCTTTTCTAAAAGTAAAGTAACAGTAGGGTGTTTCATATTTTCTTTTACAGTTGTGGTTGATGAATGCAACAGCATAGGGTTAGGTGGGTGTGTGTGTGTGTGTGTGTGTGTGTGTGTGTGTGTGTGTGTGTGTGTGAGAGAGAGAGAGTGAGAGTGACACTGCATGACAGAAGAAGAGAATTCCAGGGATAATTTTAGAAAACAGAAAACTCCCACGGAAGAGAAGGTCGTAAACACAGAGACACAGTCCACATGTCCTCTGTCCTGATGCTTATACGTTTTAAAGAAGCAGAAGCAATTGCACAATTAGCTCTAGGATGCAAAGATAAAAAAAACACTTTTCTTGCTGAATTTGTTTTGTTCCCTTACTCCCTTATCATTTTTATTCACATCAAGCTTGTTTTCTTTCTAAAAGTCATTTATTCGAAGTTTGTTTAGAACATGAAATCATTTCACATTCAGTATTACCATCAAGCACCCTGTACTCATTCATTAATGTTTTCTACTTGTAACAACATCCACTTTGTTTATTCATTCATTCTGTTTTGTTTTTGTCATCTAATGCAACCTCTAATGATGACTTAAACTCTGTCAAGTATGTATGCTTGAGCATTCATTAACATCATAAAAGGGTTGATTATTCAAAACAATTTGGGGTGCAAGACAGTGTTAACACATACAAACAGGGCCTTTTATTCTGTGGCTAAATACTATCATTTATCATCCAGTACCCTTAAAACATTTTTTCTATGAATTATGCCTTTGATTGAAAGGATGAAAATGAAAAAAAAATGAATGAAATTAAATGATGAACAAATGAATGCATCTGCCCTGTGTGCTTGTGTATGTACGCGTTTCAATGGAGGCAAAACAATGGAGCTATTGTTTTACCTTGAAGATAGTAAGGGATTGTTATGGCCAGTCTGTTGGACACACCAAACAAGACTAGGCAAATCAATTGTCGTGTCTTTCTAACAGTGATTCTCTGTGTGTTCCCAATAAAAAAGCTTCATCTGGACTCTCACAAGATAGTAAATGAACTGCAATGATATTGCCTGTGTGTATAGTGAAAGATGCCTCTTTGTTTTGGGCAAACGTTAAAACTCCAAACAGAATCTTTGTTTGGTTGTGGTAGGAGGATATACTGTATGTCACACTGCTGGTCTCCAGAGTGGTATAAATGATACGACCTTCCTCTCCGTTGAAAGCCAGGCAGCACGAGGCTAAATAATGAAAGAGGTGCCCCCAGTGTGGGTGAGTGAGAGCATGCACTCTTAGACATTTCTGTAATTTCAACAGTTATTAACCATATAACACCCAGTATAATACTGTATATCCTCTTTCCAGTAAATAACTGTAATTTCGATTGCATTATGGGAATTTTAGGTGATGTCAGACACTACATACAGCGGTTTACTGTAATTTAAAGATCTGATGTATCAAATTCTAAAATTACAGTAAACCACTGTATATGGTTACAGTAACATACATGTTACAGTATTTTCCCTAACTGCCGTTTTGGCACAGATGCATCAGTACTTTTATCTTTCATTCACCACCGCCGGGGTGGAAGCTCAGGCACACAACTAAGACAACACCAGTGGAAGTTAACCTGTGGTGAAGACAGAGAACTACCAACGACAAACCCAAGGTAAAAAACAAAGCAAAAAAATGAATTAAAAAGTATGTTACTTGAAAAAAAGATACTTATTGTCTGTGCACTCAAACTGGTAACTTAACGTTAACTTTGTCAAAGTGAACAGAGCTGATGTTTAATTTTACAGAAGACTCTTTGAGTTTTAAAGTCAAATGTCAAGAGTCAAGAGCAATGTTTAGCTCACATTGATATCAAGCTAGCTAATGTAAGGAGACTAAGGCTGTGTCCGAAATCCCCACTCATTCACTACTCCCTACCCCCTCTGTAGGGAGTTGTATGTAGAGCACTATATAGTGAGGTCACTCGCATTACTAAAACAACACTTTCGGACACTATCGTTATTTCAGCGCCTTTAATTATGTCATTGCCGTCGGATTGTGATTTTTTTTCTATCAGCACGATGCATGATGGTATATACGGCTTGGTCAGTGACCATCGGTTGTACTTTTCAAAATGCATTCTGGGATACATTGAGTGGACTATATAGGGTATAATAATCATCACTATACATTCGGACAGCACTAAAAAATGGCGTAGTGGGTGATTTCGGACACAGCCTAACTGTAAGTTGTAAGTCAGTTCAGTTAATTGCATTATTGTAAACTAAGTGATAGCTAGGCACACTTCTAGTTTTAGTATTCATTTGTTGTACATTTCATAAGTTAGCTTATAACTAACATAGGCCTATTCTAAATATGCAGTACATCTTACAACTAACTTACATGTTCATGTTTTATTGTAGTGTGACCCCATAGAATATAAAACAAATTAAAATATCTCATTATCCTCAAGATGTAAAAATTAACATTATGTAGTTTACCTTACATTAGTTGCTGTGGCTCAGTTTCTAGGCAAAACACAGAAAAATTACAATTTTTTGCAGTAAACTTTAACATAAGAATGGAAAATATTTGTTGCTTTAGGGAAGAGAAAAGAAATTTTCTCTTCCCTAAAGATTCTTCACGAGGATAAATCCAGGTGATGGAACCAAATGCACCGCTAAACTGGAGTGAATCTTAGGACAGGAGAAATGGTGAAGCGGAAGATGGCAGTCATCAACAACAGTGTCATCCTTTGTCCACCAGCTAACTGAGTTTTAGTGGAAGAACTTGGATTAGGTGAGACACTTACAGGACATGTACACTACAGTTGCCAGTTTATAAGGGACACCTAACTGTCCATGCAATTAATTCTACTTTCACAAAGGCTACAATATATTCAGTTTTTATTGATTTTAGAGTTTTAGAGGAAAGCTGATTCCACTGTATGATCATTTTGCAAGATGTGATATTGATATTGACATATTTTATCAACTCCATCAGTGTAAAAACTTAATTTATGACCAGAATTCTTTACCTACAGGGGAGCCTTCCATCCCTGAACCAGCTGTGAACAACAGACTTCTTGCCAGAAAAGGTGCGCATTGCAGGTCGGTTTAGATAACCAAATGTGATGCGGTGAAAGCGTGTGGTTTGTATTAAGTTACATGATTGGTACAGCCCAGAGAATATTTATTTTATATGTACTTAAAGAGTTAATCATTTGACATGGATATTTCACTCATATTCAGACAATGTTTAGTATTTTGTACCCAAAAAGCACAGTATCTATTGTTACTGTTATTTCCTATGTTAATGTGGTTAATGATTATTTGTGAAAAAAAGCCTTCCAGTCAGCAGATGAGTATTTTCTTTGTGTTCTTTGTTGTTGGTAAATATACAGTTCTGTATGCTGTCCAGATACTTTGTTTTGCACTGTACTTTCTGCATTGTGTTTTGACAGTAACACTGAATTCACTTATAATTGAGGTAAGGTTTATACATGTAATTTAATTTCTTTTATGTTGTTTCAAATGAATTTCTGAAAATAACATTTCTTGTAAAGTGCATTAAGTATGACAAATTAAAATAAAGATTTAAATAAAGAATTTGAAATTTTATAATTACTGTTTCTGTCTGGGTTAAATCATTAGTACTTGTGTAGGTTTAAAAAATAATGCATGCATGAATGAATAAATAAATAATATATAAATCTAAAGAAATGGGATTGCAGTAGTGTAACTGTAGTTTTTTACAGTAACAGCACTGTATTCTGAATTACATAATTACAATAACACTTTTACGTACTGTAAAAGTGAAAAACGGTTATAGTACTGTAAATCTGAATTAATAAAAACCCTTTGAAATGAAACAGTGTGTGTCAGTAAGGGGTATGAATGAGTTCAGATTTTTGACTGTGTGTGCATTTAGGATTAAAGACATACAAACACTCACATTACAGTACATGAATGCTTTGTTCTGAAATGTAGGGATTATCTGGAGGTTAAGACTAATCTTTTCGTCATGGACAGAGAGAGACAAAGGGAAAGATGGCTTGTGATTGAATTTTTTTTAAACACACCTATCCTGAGCAAAATTATAATATATACTGATAATTACCAGGACATTAGAAAATTTGAAAAACAGAGAGAAAATATCAAATCTAATGGGACTGAATTTGATATAGATGAGTGGGGATAACCTAATTTGCATTTCATTCTGTGGTGATGATTTCCGACCCACTAATCTGCCGTTGTTAAGCTGTGAACTGCTCATTTTTATGGGGACACGGTAGTGTTTTGTTTATTACTTTGCCCTTGAGTATTTTTCTGCTCATGTATTCTTGCTTGTGTTGCACCTGTGATCATCTCTTCACTCATCTTTCACAGTATTAATCTTCCTCCTCCATCTCTATCTCACACTACTATACTCTATTTTTGTCCACTTGCCTGCATCAATTTCATTTGAAATCAGCTGAGGAAGTTCAGCTTCACCTTTCCTCTTTATTCAATCACTTGTGATTCAATTCAAACTCATTCACAGGGAATTACATTCACATGAGTTCCACACTCACTTGAATAACTGACCCAAATGGTGGACCTATTCAAGCGTGCCTGAGTGTGCTTTGTGTGTGTGCTTTGTGTGTGTGTGTGTGTGTGTGTGTGTGTGTGTGAGAGACAGAGAGAGAGAGGGAGAGAGTCTGTGCGTTTTGAATGTATGTGTCATAGGATTAAAAATAACTCCTTTGTAAATGCTCAAAGATCGTCTTCTACAGACGAAGCATGATAATATAAATATTACTCATTTGTCCCATTACCTAAGTCTTGAAGCATTCACGCCAGAGTGTTGTTTGATGGTTTTCTGCTCATAACCAATATCAGCTGGGCCTTCTCAATGGCATTTGCCTGTTATTTCCCCAAGAAGCACTACAGGACTGGGCTGCAAACGATGCAACATCTGAGAAGCTGAAATATTCTGTTGCTCAAATTAAATAATTTGAGCACTACACAAGACCTCCAGTAAATGGCCTTCTAATGAAGTATAGTCCTGCTGACATAACCCAGTGTTTGGAGTAAGCCCATCTGCATAACACTGCTGTTTGGTTTAACCTCTCCTGAGCAGTTGAACATGTCAGACAAGGACCGTCTTCATCAAAGTAATGAACAATTGAGAGTAGAACAATCTCTCTGTCCTTTTAAGGAGTAACACTACTCTGAATATGTATTAAATATCTTTAGGTCCTCTGCCACACACCCATTCTGTAAATATTAATGTTTGGGGATCTTAGGAGTTCTTTTTCATTTCCTTTACTGTTTTTGAGGTCATAGTTCATATAGAGTGGCGTTACGTTATTGTGTCCAACCCTGAACATCTTAGTGCAATAGGACAACTCATGGCTTGTTTGCATAAGTTTTATAAGAATTTGTTAAGCTTTTACACAATGATCCCCGCGACCCTGTACGCAGGATAAGCAGTTGATGGATGGATAGACGGACAATGATGACAATGATGATGCTGCAGGCCATTATGACAAAATATAACACTGTAACAGGTGGAGTTTGACACATGCATCGCCCATAACACATGAGAAATCTACCCTGCCAATTAAAAATGTGCATCTTAGTTCGTGGACTGCCTGCCTGTCTACATGATGCTGATTACTTTCACTGCTCAATTGTGAACAGTCTGAAGTCGATGAGGCAAACACTGAGCCAGTTACATAATGCCAGTAATCACAATTCGGTGAATTTACGAGCATAACGATTTTCACATGGTTTTGTAATATCACTGCATTACTTATATGCAACTGTCAACAAAGCTTGAAAAAACATTTGCAAACACTCACCGCGACAGAGCCAGTTGAAGAGGCGACATAAACCTTGATGACCATTTTAATCCCAAATTGATGCCAGACAGTCGGCAAACAATCTGTTCGCTGGCAACGAGTGTCGTTTATTCCCAAAGTAACAAGAACAGCTTTTAAAATATGGACTGAGTTTTAGATGAGAGAAGACACGCTTTCCAATGTTTAAACAGAGCCATGATAATAAAACAGCGTGCGTCCCTGCTGACTGTGGCGCTCACGATCCTCACTGCTCAGAAGAGACATCGTACAAAACTCTTGACTTCCGCTGGTAAATTTCAAAATAAAACAAACAAACAAAGTGTTTACTCCAGGAGCATATTGTGGACTAAATCTCACGTTCAAATAGCTTACATTTACATTTACTCATTTGGCAGACGCTTTTATGCAAAGCGACTTACAATTGCATACATATGGTGAATGTCGAAGTTCTCAGGATTCTGGCAGTAGGCCTATTTGGGGAAACAAGGCTGTTTTCTTTTCAGTTAGTTTGCCACTTTGCAACACTCAGATTTTAATCATATTGTTAAAGTAGCTTGTGGTGTGAATCATGGACCCACTTACATTAATAAAAACCTGACTACTTGCATCAGCACAAATTCAATGAGCATTGCACAGCAGCTGTGAATGACACATGACTGTTATCCTACATGTCAAATGGCCAGATGGCGATGCTTTATGCAAATATGTGGTGCTAGTTGATATCACTATGTTCCATAACAGTGTTGGGGGTGACACATTACAAAAGTGACGAAATTACAGCTATTGCCATTTGCTGTAACGCAGAAATATAACGCGCTACTAAATACATTTCGGTGATGTTATACCCGTTAGAATCTCAGTAACGCGCGTTACAACGCATTTTAAGCGGAAATTAAGTGATGTTTTGATTATTTGATAGTTCACCAAAACCGCGAACCATTTCGGCAGCAGAAAAACAAATCCATGAGTAAAAGAGTAACGTTATTTCCTGCTCCCGGAATCCAATGTTCGAGATTTTTGCAAACTATGGGGGAGCTCGGCTCCTCTTAAAACGGTAGCTCGCCTGATTGATCATATGTAAATCGATTTCTATAGGCTGTGTGTTTGTGTTTTAACAAATTAGTACTTTAATAATCAGAGAGGCTGCTCAGTTCACCCTGACCGATTCTGTCCGAGTGTCCAGAGATTCGCGTAAATGCGCACAGCATCTTTCTTAACGGGGAGACAATTCATCCTATTTCAATCCTCCAGCCGCCGCTATTAATCAGAAGCTTCATTTTTATCACAAAGACACCTGATCCGCGGATATAACTCTGCACATCACTAGAATCCACATATGCAAGCACATCTTACTATCTAATGCGCCCATTAAATTAGTTAAAGTGACTCAAAAGTAAAACAAAGGTAGTGTAATGTTGTAATATAACTAATTACTGTCAAATGACAGTAACTAGTAATCCGTAATGAATTACATGTTGGAAGCAACTTGCCCAACACTGTCCATACGTAAATTCACCTTTATAAAAAATAACTTTTTATATAACACGTACTATAGCGCCACTCTGGTTGTAGGTGGTATTGCAGGGAGCTCTGCGGTTGCCATGGTACGGCGTCAGCTAGGACTGGATCAAGCCTCAAGGTGTGGACAGAAAGAAATTGTATCTGAACACAGCTCACTGGCAGGATTACACCGTCTTGCTGTGGATACTTACAGAAAGGCTCATTTTAAAAAGATATTCATGACTGTTTGTTTCCAAAAGGGTGAACGGCTAACCGCATGCCTTCGTATGTCTAACGTTAACGGCAACGTTAGCTAAAGTTCATGCTAGCTAGTAGTTGCTGAAGCTATGCAGCTAACATTAACGTTAGCCGATCGTCTCTAAACAGGAAGCTGTTAATTGCTACCAAGTTATACCAGACAAATCCAGAGAGATTTAAAGGAGTAAATGCGGAAAACGGACAGGTTGGTGCCAGCAGACACTGAGCTCTAACGTTAAATCACATCCCACCTGTTGATCGTAGTTTTGTGTTACTGTGCTAGCATCATAAGCTATCGTCAGTCATCCATCGCCGTTAGCTTTCTACATCCTTGTGCTAATATGTGTTAATGTCACTACGCTAAAATGCTCTTTGGAACATTTTTTTTCTCTTATCTGCCTGTATTTGATAATGCTGCATTATGAGCAACTTAAAGGGCCCACTGAGATGTGTGGTTGGCTTCAGGTAACGCTGCTAGCTAGCTACATTGTGTTGCTTTTACTTGGCAGGCAGTCTCACAACAATGTAGCTGTCAATAACAGACGGTCCATTTTAATCCGATCTGTTCGTGCAACAGGGAGCGAGCCGGGGAAGCTGGTAGGGAGCCTTGATAACACATTTTCTTTCACTAGGGAGCTTGTGACCCGACTGCATAGGATCCCTCAGCTAATTGCTTTATCAGGAGTCAGTCAGACATAACTTAAGCATGATGAAACATTAGATGTGAATGATGATGACAACAGAGATGATGGGGATATAATCAAATGTATGTGGTGAGTGTTAAGATACTTACTGATATTACTGTGCATTCACACGTATTTTCCTTTGGATCGGCTTTGGTATGATGTTCATTGGTCAAATTATTAATAATTCATATTATTAAATCATCACTTTTTTGTCATCAAAACATTTAACAATATTGCCACTAAAATAGTTAAGTAAATGATAAATCATACTCCTTAAGATTGTTTAATCTCTTAACTAACAAAAACAGATACAATCTGGAGGTGCTGGACTTTTTTATTTTGTTTATTTTTCAAATACATGGGTTGTTGTCCAGATGGGAAATGTGGGTGGCGGTTGTGTAGAAATGCCTAATGTAGGATTTGCCCAATGTGGAAAAACTAAAAATACCAACCCATTAGGCTTGCAACATAAAATACCTATATTTTGATAGATGCAAATACAGTTACTTGCAAAATAATTCCACATTTCATATGGTATGGTGCAAGAACACACATACATGTGGGTACATGTGTACATCTTATTGCAGTCAGAATTATTAATCTGGCTCTTTAATAAGTCACCAAGGCAGATGTGGGCAGGCTAGTATTTTGTATGTAGTAGCAGTGGTGTGGAATAGTGATATCTTACATCATTCGGCCTCATGGAAACTTCCACCTCACGTGTATTGTTGCTTGGTGACCAAGACACACAATAGGGAAAACCCTAGAGAAATCAGGTGGCCTAGCTTCTTATCACTGGATGCATATTGACAATTTTCAACTGGGTTGCACAGTACAAATGTTGAGGTCAGTTTACCAGAGGACTTTAAATGTTGGCTGCTAAGTCTGTTGAATCGGTTAGGGTACAGCTTGTACAAATAAGCCTTTGTTAGTGTTATATTGTAACTCTGTAAGTCTGATATGTTTTCTCCCCACTTTTTATGTTTAATTTCAAGACAGAATTTCTTTTCTAAGTGACAAGATGGAATCTGAAAACATAGCTGACCTGTATGAAGACAACAGGGATGCCGATCAAAGTCGGCAGTCACTCCAGAGTACAGATAAAGATTCCCGAGAATCAGTCTTCCAGAAACACAAAAGGGATTTCCGGGACAAGATCCTGGATAAGGATGAAAAAGAAGGCTGCATTGAGAGCAGATCGAAAACCAGAACCTGGCATTCAGATCCAGATCGGGACCAGATGTCAGATGGAGAGGGACGGAGAAGTAGTCGGTCCTTTTACTCTGAGGACTATGAGAATGAGTCTCCTTCAGGGGGCTCTCTCTCGCCATACTCCCAGTCCCGAACTCCATCCCCTTCTCCTCAAAGAGGGATGCGTGCAAAGAGGTTTTCTAATGGTCCCTTCTATAAGACAGGTATGTAAACCCAGGAAATGATCAAGTATGGATGGATGAATGAATTAAACTTAACCCATACGGATTCAGTTTGCTTTACTGGCTTTACTGTCCAGGAGATGGCAGTATAGGGCAAACTTTAACATTGAGATTTCTGCAGAAGGACAAAAATCCTCTTTGAAGACTTGGATTTAGATTTTTATAAGCATTTTTTTTACCCACTTGGACACTTGAACTTGGACTCATAAATTAGTTGTGATTCACAACAAATATTTCCAACTGAAGTCCCATTTGAATATTACATTATAAAAGTCCTTAAAATGTTAGTTAAGTTGTTATGATTTTGATTTTGGTCAGTCTTTAGCCTCAACATTAGTTTACATTAGCCACTACTAGTGCACTTGTCCATGTGTTTCAGTATTGGCCTGTAAAAATGTTTATTATCATTACCTTTAAATTATGTCTACAGAATGTGTGTTTTCTCGACTTTGCAGGTGGTGTAGGACGCCGGGTTGGGTCTCGCCCGCAGCGTCCAGGTGGCCAACCCCTGATTCAGCAGCCTCGCAGGGGAGTGCGTTCACAAAGCAAGGAGTCCACACCCCCGAAAGACCTGGACCTAGTCACCAAGAGGATGCTTTCAGCCCGCCTGCTGAAGATCAATGAATTGCGGAACGCTCTTGCTGAGCTGCAACAGCGCACTGACGAGTTGCAGAAAGAAAATCGAATTCTCAGACAGGTAGACCTTACCCTCTCCTTAAGTTTGGGTTAAATACATGAGACCAGGAAAGGGAAAAAGCATCTTGACTAAACAATATTAGATTTAAGTTGCCAATATTGGGGTTTTATAGTAAAAAAAAACAGAATTCTGATGACAACATAAACACACATATCTTTGCAGGAAAGTCAATCATATAATCTTTTATCTTATAAAAATTGTTTTACTTCCTTATCACCTTGGCCACCTGTGGCATCCTAAAATTGAATTTCCTCTTTTCCAC
This sequence comes from Lepomis macrochirus, assembly GCA_024633595.2. NCBI lineage: Eukaryota > Metazoa > Chordata > Actinopteri > Centrarchiformes > Centrarchidae > Lepomis > Lepomis macrochirus. Next base: position 21,292,393 of record JALXJV020000017.1, on the reverse strand, counting down.
ACTGCAGCTTCAGGTTCGTCAGGAGAAAGCCCTGCAGCGCTATGATGACACGGAAAGCGAGATTTCCCAGCTGTTGTCGCGCCACACCAACGAGACCCATGTGCTGCGTGAGCGCCTCAGGCGGTCTCAAGAGCGGGAACGGGTAGCTGAGCGGCGGATGAAGGACAGTGAGGAGAAGCTGCAGAGGAGTCAGGCGACCATTGCGCGGCTGAAGAAGCTGGTTAACCAGCGAGAGTTAGGAGCCAGAGACGAGCTAAGCCGCAGGCTAGAGGAAGAGAAGACCCGGGCCCAAGAGGCAGAGCGAAAGATTAAGGTAAATTTATGTGAGATTAGATTTATTTACCTATTTATTGAGAAAGTGGAGCTTTGCAAATATTTCATTTCTGTGTCTGCTTTTGTATCCACTCTTAGACATTATCTGATAGCACTGTGTACACTAGAACAGAGGAGCACTGTACTAGTGTATGGACGACTGACATCCATGAAACAAATCTCATCACCAGACTTGAGTTCCTATCTGTCATGCGGTGGCTAAAAAGTGTATATGTTTGTCTGTGTTTAAAGGAGCTGGAACGTAGCATGGAGCTGAGCAACAGCAGTTACCAGAGGCAGCTGGCTACAGAGAGGAAGAAGGCCATCAGTGGCCAGGAGGAGATCAGGACTCTGCAGGAGGAGCTGGAGCGACTGACCAATAAACTCAAGGTCCATATACGCAAAAATATACTTAATACCAACAAACTGTATATTTCTTTATGACTGGGCATAACAGGCAGATTGCTCTGTGTATGGCATTTTCACTGTGTTATTCTCTTTTCTTATCAGGAGAAGGAGAAAGAACTAGATGCCAAGAACATCTATGCCAACCGCATGATGAAACCATCACTAAGAAAAGATACTGACAATGGCACAAAGCGGAAAGGTAAGGCCTAACCATTGTGTTATAGAGGGTATGCGCATGATGTCACAGAACACAGTTACGCTCACTGAGGCAGAAAGAGCAGCAGTGTGAGCTTGAATCAGCTTAAACACAAACAACACATCTAAAATGAGAAAGAGCTGGACCACTGGTTCTTTGGTAAGCAGTAAGGATCCCTGTCGAGTCCGACTGCCTTTAATTTGACCAAATAATCACTTGTTTTACTCCTGGTTTGCTAAACACAGTCATGGTAACAGATGTTTTGCCACTCAGTCCAGTGTGTTCCGGAAGGGGAAGTGACATCAACGCATACCCTCTATTTACAAACTTCATATGCTTCCATGTTATTTTCAGATAGACAGACGCTCACTTGTGCAGTTTCCCAAACTCTGTGTGCATATCACAAACCTGTAACCTTTAATGATGTCACTGTTGTTGCTATGGTCATGGAAAATCCAAAAAATGGTTTGGTCACCAAGCTTGTCAAAGTTTTGCATGTTCATTCTTGTTTTGAAAAGTTGTTGGACATGGATGCTAATAAATATTGGTAGTGACACGGTTGCATCAAGGGATAGTTTGGAAAAGGATTTGCAAAATAAATACAACCAAAGCCTAGTTCACACTACACGATTTTTGGCCTGATTTGCCGCTCAGCGAGCTCGGCGACCGCCAGGCTGTGATCAGGAGTAAATCAGGGCTTGATCGGCGGTCGCCAGTCATTATACTACTACTCAACTACTCAACTCACATTTCTGACACATCGCCGACGTCTACCAGATATCTAGCAAGCATAATATCTGGAGAAGTCAGCCGACTCGACATCCACATTCAGCCAATGAGAGCAGGCAGCTGGCGGAGCAGGCAGCTACTTTTTCACCGCAAAGCACTTTTTACTCACCTCCAGCTCTCTCTGTAGCTCACACAATCCCTGCTACCTGCGTGTGCTAATCCATTCTTTCACCCATATTCTTTGTCTTTATAATTGCTATCTTTATAATAACAAACAGCTGTTTTGTCTGTAGGTTCGTGTCATTTCCTGTTTCACATTTCACATGTGTTTTCTTGACAAAACGTGGTTTTGGGTCCAGTGTCAAGTGACAGAGTCGTTGTCAGCTCGCGTAGTGTGTGACCCCCTGTAATCAATCAGTCACATAGTGTGAACGCCACAACGTCAAGACTCCTGTCACAAGACGGCAAGTTGTGTAGTCTGAACGGCACGGCCATTGGCTGACGCTGAAAGACGTGTAGTCTGCACAAGCCTGTAACACACTGCTTTTGTTTCACACATAGTCCCCAGCAGGAACAGCAGCAAGGCAGTGCAGACTCAAGACAGGCTGTCTAGTCCGGATTTCCCCACACCTCCCCCCGCCATCACTGATGCCAGTGAGTACAGTGAACAGGCACCGGACGAATACCTATCACTCAAGGTGGGGTGACTCTACTTCACTTTTCCCTGATGTCCACACTTGCTCTTCTATCACTGCTATTTATCCTGTCATTCACCTCTTATGCCTTGTTCTCTCAATCAATAAATGTCAACAGGAGATTGACAGAGTGGACAGACAGGCAGAGACTAAAGACAGACATCAAAAGTGTGAACAGCAGAAGATGACAGACAGAGAAAAAGAAAGGCACAAGGAGAAGGAGCAGGAGAAAGAGGAGAAACAGCAACTCAGCCAGGAGATAAATGTGTTCGAGGAAAAGGCAAAGAGACTAAGAGATGGTGAGATTAGTAAATAGTATATATACGTATCCCTGTTGAGAAAATTAGTGAAAAGACCAAGAAAGCAACAGTAATGGCTTTATCTTGTGTTCACAGGCTGGGAGAAAGAAAAAGAGGAAGATGACAGACAGAGGACAAGTTCCCTATTAAACAAGGAGGAAGAGTACAACAGAAAGCGTGGCCATGTGCAGGAAGAGGTGGAGAGGTGGAACCAGGAGGTTCTGGTCAATCGGCAAGCAGCAGAGGACGCGCGTCGTAAAAAAGAACAGCTGCTTGCTAAGATGCGTGAAATAGACCGTCACAACCATGGAGCCCAGGGCACCATGTCTGCTGAGTCTAGTCCTTCTGAGTCCAACAAGGGCACCAGTGACCACTCTTCTCCTTGTCCTCCTGAGCAGAGGAACTTTAACTCTTCAGTTTTTAACCTCACCGAATCAGAGGAGTTGGCCGGTGTGCGCACTGGTGCTGTAAGCAGAGAAGGTGGAAGGAGAATATCAGGTAGAGAGGGTGGCGCTGTTACAACAGGTCTGGGGAGGAGAGCCCTACGTTCTCAAATCTCCAGTGACGACTTGGCATTCGGAAGCTACGCACCTTCTTTCGGAAATTCAGCTTCCCGAGGTTCTCAAGGCTTCCCTCCTCCTCCGCCCATAGAGGACAGAGACTCTGCATTAGAAGCAATAGGTGTTTTTAGTCTCAGAGGGGTGGAGACAGAGAAAAAAAATCAGATGGAAAGAGGAGTGGGGAATGACAGGAAGTCTAGCCTCATGCAGCAGCTATTTGGTTCCCTGGCAACACCTAGCGGTGACAGTGTGAGCACATCCAATAAAATGGAGGTCCTTAACAGTCCTCCACCTACCAATGGAGTACGTTCAAGAAGGGAAGGGCTGCTCAGCTTCAACTCAGGGTCTTCCACCCCTCCAGCATTCTCCATGAACACCCTACATGTCACAGATAGCAGACCTGCCATCCGTGCCATCGCCTCATTTGATGATGACATAGAGGAACTTACTTTATGAAATTAGTTTATATGTGAGGTAGTCAGTCTCACAGCAGGCTGCCACGTTTGCCGGTCACAAAGTGAGACACTATGAGGTGATTTCCATAATATAAGACACTGAGTGATGACCATTGTCTTTAAATTCATGTCTGAACACCATTGATTTCCCAATAAAAAAAACATTATCAACAGAAGAAAACATAAACATAGAAAAGTTTCTGAAAGAAATCTAAAATACTATATTTACATTTACTCATTTAGCTGACGCTTTTATCCAAAGCAACTTCTAGTTGCTTTATATGTAAGAGGTTGCACGCCTCTGGAGCAACTAGGGATTAAGTGTTTCGCTCAGGGACACGTGTCAAAATTGGGAATCAAACCCATGTCCCCCTACACCATAGGCACGTGTCTTATCCACTGCCTCATCACCACCACCTGTGTGATAATAAATTATCCATTTTCTATAACTGCTTATCCTTTGCTTTGTTGCAGGTGGCCGGAGCTGATCCCAGTTGACATGTATACATCTGTAAATCAGCTAACTTGTGTTACCATCTTTAATGTTTCATCATATAGAAAATTTGTAATTTATTGTGATCTTCAAACAATTCAGGCTCATGTACGTAGGCACAGTTGACAGATAGTTGTCACATTGTAGTTGAAACTGGTAATATAGGACCCTTTGATTTGGCTTAATGCAAGTTGAACTTACTGTGTAAGTGTTGTATAGACTGGTTTCTATTGGTGGCACTTATTAAGTTTGAAGAGGTTCCCCAGACTGCATTCCAGTTTCTCTGGTAGAATATGACTGGCAAATTATTGCAGGATACAACACACATAATCCCTGCCCATAGATCATTTCTCCAATAAACAAATGCAAACCAAAACGCAAGCAATGCAGTCACAATGAAACAGATTTTGGTTAGAAATCACATCTCTTTACATTTCACATATTAGAGCTTTGCCATATTGTTATTGGTTGGTCCTATATTTCTTTGTGTATCTGTAGTTGGACAGAGTTTATTCCACAAAATGTGTTATTGACCATGCCTTACAAATGTACCTACTAAGTAATAAGACAATCACGGTATGTTTGTATGTGTATTACAATCATATAAAACTGGGTATTTTTAAAACTTTTATTATAAAACTTGGCAAAAATGGCAATTCTCTGCAGGTTTATAACAACCAATAGCATATTGATAGGATACTGATAAAGGAAATTGCAAGAAAAATGTCATTGCCCCTGTTAATGCCCTACAGATGGTGCTAATTAATGAATATAAGGTCATTTAAAGCTAGTGTAGTTGTGTGTGTCAGTTGTTTAACAAAATGACATTTTATCTATATTTATTTATGTCGACTTCATATAGACTTGTCTACCATGATGAAAAAAATCACTATAGCTTCTTAAAACAACTCCTAATGTGGCACAAGGCTGATACCACTCTGCCCCAATAAGCTGCACAAATGACACTTGTATATTTTTCCATTTTTGAAGAGCTCTTTGTATTTATTCTGACATAATTTATTGTAGTAACTTCGTAATGGATGAAATGTGTAACCAATGAAAACTTTATAGTTCATAAGTATATATTCATGTTTCGAATTTTTCACTTTTTGTACTTATTGTCCAAATGTAGCCTATTGTTATAAAAAAGTGTGTGTGTCGTATTTTGTCGAATGAAAATAAATGATATTAAGAGTGCTCAGTTATCAGTCTGTGGCGCACTTGTATTAATATTCATGCGGCGGGAAGTCTGATAGGGATTCCTGGGACGTCTCCGAGCAACCAGAACCTGACGCAACCTCCCCGCCCCTCCCTCCGGTAGCTCCCTCCTCAAAAACAAGTGGACCGTGCCTGTTAGAGGGGATAATATCAGAGAGAGAGCGGGCTCGTGATGGTCTTCCTTGATGCGGCTTCTTGGGCTCTGGGAGGCTGACTGCAAGTTGGACTGCAGTAGGGGGATTCCTGACAAGGTAAGCGAGCCGCACGCAGATTGATGGTGATCAGATGCCGGTGCTGTGTCTCACCTTGCAGCACGGTACCAGGAAAGCAAGAGGTGGTTAAAACGTCTGCTCACGTGTGGCAAATGTGGACGCAGTGCATACCATAAATAAGTTAAACTTCAGCCTTAATTTTGTATCATTTTTTGTGCAGAAATTATGCTAGGCTATTTCCCGAAGAAACAAAAGGGAAACAACGTGCTGGTGCCTTTTATGCAGAGAAAAACAAAAGGAGAAAAAGTATGAAATTAGTGAACTTGACCACAACTTTTTCGACAGCCCCTTTTATGGACTAGTCTAGGACTAAATAAAATAAGGTCAAGTGAATTTTTAGAAAATAAATAAGGCATTAAGTTGTATTGCTGTTATTACATGACTTGATTGTTTATGTGTGTGTGTGTGTGTGTTGCATTATGGTACTGCAGCCTGTTTAACTTTTAGGTGTTGTGGTTTCATTGAAGATGGTCACATTGACATTTATGTAGATACTGTTATACTAATTTTCTTTTTTAAACTTCTCCAAATGTGCTTTTTATTTAAATGCATCTCCCCTTCTGAACATATACAACCAGGGAAGAACACCTGTTGATACTGATCTCCAGTATTGTGATAGGTTTAGGCTGTTAATGCTGCATAGACATGGACCGACCGTTTATTATGTTTCTGTTGCCATAACGAAGGAATCCAATATGCCGCAGTTATCGGGTGTTTACCTTTATGAATAGCTGTTGTGTTTTGTACTCATCTTTTGAGACAACATTGGATCCTGCTGATTCTCATGTTCACTGCATATCAGTGCACAATCAACACTTTTGGATGGAAATGGTGTGTTATGTTATAGACTGGGGAGATACACACCAAAGCCTTTACTCTGCAGACTCATGTTTGTTATGTAGACATGTCTGCATGTCCCAGATAAGAGAGCCAGACTTCATAAGCCAGACCAGGTTTTGGCATGTCAAAGGCCAACACCACAAAATACATTTTATTGGTGTGGCAACACTGCAACTGAATGTTGCTGAGCAATCAAATTCTGCTGCCTTGAAACCAGAGGAATGTAGGGGTATGGCTGGGTGATTTGGATGATCGGGATAAATGGTCTTTTTCCACTAAAACGTTTGTTCGTGTTGGTTTTTGCCCAGGCCTGCATTTGATATTCAGGATATACATTAAGATAAAGATTTCCTGCTTGTCTATTCAAAAATGGCTGGGTTCACCAAAAATGCGTCTTAAACTGTTAAGCAGCCAACAAGTGGTTTTTGGTGTTATGATTTTAAACCCTTTATTTCTTTAGAATTGTCATCACAGCTTGTTATAATATTTGTGTACACACAGTTTTGCCATTCTTTCTAAACCTCTTGGCTCTGCAGTTCTTAAATCACTTCCTTACTGTACATACATGGTCTTTACAAACTCTTTAAAAATGCATGGGACATGGATTTTCCTCCTCCTCCTTTATTGGTCTCCTGTAACAATGCAGTCTCCAGAGACACACACATTCCTGTAGAGAATAAAGAGAGAATCCATTCCCAAGCATTCAGAAGTCAGCTACTCCACACAGCTAGAGGTCTATTTTACCTTATAGCCAAGCCTATCATTAGATACAAGGGCAATGACTTCACTGCTGGTCTGCTCTGCCCATTATGGAATAACTGAGCACTAACCACTTATTGAGTGCTTGAAGACTTTGCAAGAGGACACTGGGCAGAAAGTGTGCTTTTGCAGCAGCTGTTATGACTGTGTTTGCCAAATCATTGAAGAGACTGCATTAAAGATTTAGTTTGTGACGTTATTATGGTCAGTCTTTCCTGTGGGCCTCACCCCATTGTTCCTAAACATATTAAAACATAATGGGAGGTGGATTTGGATGCCATATGTCGTGGTGTAAATGATACAAATACAGGTTCCTTTAAAAGCGGTATGTGTAGCCAACATTTTAGCCATGCCAGCTGCAAGGCTTTGTGGATGGCAGTGTTAGTCTAGAGGTACTGTAGGTCCACCACTTTGGTCCGGATTAAAATATTTCAAACTATTGGATGGATTAGCTGGAGATTTTTTGCACAGACATTCATGGAGACCAGAGAAAAAAATCCTACTAACTTTAGTAATCTTCTCCTCTTAGCACCACCATGACGTTGAAGTCGTTCTAAGTTCAATATCTTGGTAACTGCTGAATGAATAGTCCTGTCATGATGACACTGGTTATACTCTGACTTTCCATCTAACGTCACCATAAGTTCAAAATTTCAATTTGTCCAATACTGTTTTTTATGAACAAATTACATGCTAAAGTAATAACATTCCCATCAGCCACATCTGTGCTATGTTTTTAGTGCTAATTAGCAAATATTAGCACACTAACACACTAAACTAAGATGTTAAACATCCACGTGTTATCATTGTCACTCTGATCATGCTGACGTTAGCTTTTAACTCACAGCACAGCAGATATTTGTTGCCTGGGAGACAAATTGCACATTGTTGAATTGTGTGTTTTTGTTAAAAAAAAAGTTAACTTTCCATCTCTAATGAGGAGTACTTAAATATGCCCACAATGTTCAGGATCTCAAGCCATTTTTCAAATGTGTATTATATCTTTTTAGCTGTAAAAGAGCCAGACTATCAGCCACTGTGCCCAACTGCCAGTCGTCTGTCACTTCACAGCAATAAACCCTGAGGACAGGAGGTGGAAAATTTCTGATTCATTTACAGTGCCTGTGTCGTTGCTATGGAAACAATTTGTTCCTGTTAAATGAAAATCCTGGATGTTTGTCCCCTCAGTGTACTGATCCTTTATTATTTGATATGTGAGAAGCCAAATGTTTAAAACTATACCAGTTTACAGAAATGATGTATATGAGATATGATCTATTCGGTCATACAAATGAGCCTGTCATGCCAAAGTTGAGGTCTATCCTTTTTGTCACATGTCACGTTAGCTTTGTCTCTTGTCATTTGGAGATGGTTGCCAGTGGCATAATCAGCAAATGTTTCATAACTTGCTTCCCCTCTCCTCTGCAGTTCTTAAGTTACTCCAAAACACCAATGGAGGTTTTAAGGATGTTGTGAAGATTGGATGACAAAAACCTACAACTACAGTCATTTGTAACAACAAAAGAGGCCACCACTGAAAAACAGATCATCTTTATCTATTATTATTTAAAGAAATTTTTAAGAAGCTTCTTGTGTTCAGCAGATTAATGATGGACGCGCCTTCAGCTCCTCAGATTATGGTGGACAGGGTTTGTTTCCAGGAGGAAGCAGGACATGGGGAAGATGTGGATTTGCCTACTGATGATCATCTCATGAACTTGAAGGCCTTGACGGAAAAATTAAGACTGGAGACCAGGAGACCTTCTTACCTGGAGTGGAAAGCCCGGCTCGAGGCGGATAGCTCCAGAGAGTCAGGAACTGGAAAAGGCCTGATCCAGGATGAGCCTGAAGAGAAAGTAGTCACTCGCAAAGAGACTTCGGTGAACTCTGACGTGATTCAGTGCAAGTTGCCGTCAGGTGTCCTGAAGGGATTTGGGAACATCGATGAAGCTCTCAGTTGGCTGAGGAGAGAACTGGTGAGACTGGTACATTCTTTATAATGAACAAATGTATCATCTATGTTTACAATATATTTTGTAATGAATCTGGCATCTCTAAAATATTTTATTTTGTTTAGTATTTGCAGCCAGTGGTTGAGCCTATTTCAAAGATCTTGATCAGGCACTTATCCTTCTAGATACTTGAGATTCAAATACACACTTTCATTCACATGCTTTTAATTTGAAGAGCTTTATAATGGCAAGAATAAAAAATAAGTCTGTGCTACTTAGCTAATTAGAATTTAACAATGGACACCAATGCCCAGTCACCGGCCAGAGAAATGCCATTCACATTAGTGAGTGTGATTAATTGGGACTCAGGCAATGGCATCGGACGTTTGTTAAACACCATTTCTGCAAGTCTAATCACTTTTACTCTGCTCAATTACTCTGCACCTTCACCCACTGTTCAAAAGCTTGGACTGAGCACGCAAAGAGGCACTGGCAGAGGCGGAATCGTGCTCATTAAACATTTTGCACAAAGACAGTGGACAAGAGAGAGATTATAATCTTTGCACAGACGTTTGCACACAGACAGTGGACACGAAAGAGATAAAATTAAGAGAGCTTATGATGAGACACTTGTTTGTGGATGGCCCACCATGAGTTTTCTTTTTATATTGTGTTACACAATAAGGACTTAATCCTTGGACCAACAGTGAATCTAGATCATGTGAAGTAAGTGCGAACTGTGTGAGCGACAGCCAGGAAACTATTAGCTTAGCTTAGCATAATGTTTGAAATCAGGGGCTACAGTTACCCTGGCTGTGTCTGAAGGTAACAAAGTCTGCCAACAAGCACATATAAAACTCACAAATGAACACCCCCTGTAAAACCACAGCTGAGCAAATCTATCTGTGAAAAATTCTAGCTGATTAAGAGATTTAGTAGTTAATCAGCAGGTTGTTTGAGCACCACTGCTTTCTGTCTCTCCACCAGACAGACATGCGCTTGCAGGACCAGCAGCTGGCGAGGCAACTCATGAGGCTCCGGAACGACATCCACAAGCTGAAGATAGAGCAGACGTGCCACCTGCATCGTCGGATGCTCAATGACGCCACCTTTGGCCTTGAGGAGCGGGATGAGCTGGCGGACCTGCTGTGCGAATGTCCGGTCACCCCGGGGCTCGGCCTCTCGGCCCCGCTGAGACTCATCGGCGTCACCAAGATGAACATTAACTCTCGGCGTTTCTCACTCTGCTAGTGGCAGTTCAGGTGAACAAATCCTGAAAACAAAGCTAATACTATCTTTGCTACAGTACAACATGACCAGATGTTAGATAGTGGTGAAATCCTTTGTGCATTTTGGACCTGACCAGTGTTGTGAGGATGAACTCAGATTGTAAACCCTGTTTTACAGTCCCTATAATCAAAGACAGAGATTTAGGTAATGTATAGTATTTAGAAAGAAGAATTTGAGTGCAGTAGGTACATTCTGTATATAGTGTTCATGCCACTAAACTATACATGGCAGCTATTTACATAAACCTCTCAGTCTTAAAACCGCAGCAGATTTTAGACCTTTAGCACCATCATGACTTGAAACAGATTTTTAAAGTAAAGTAAAGCAATCTCAAACTTATTTCTGTCCATTTATCAGTTTTATTGTTACCAGTTACCCTAAATATTTCCATATACTTTCATTGTTTGCTGGGGATGTTGTCGTTTCTATCTACAAGTACAGATTCAATATTCAAAATACATTTTTACTGCATACAGACCTCTGTAAGATTTTTTTGTCCCATGTCTTGGATCTTAATGTAAATGTTTTCTGATTTTAAAAATATGCCTTAATATTGATACAAATAGTACACTATACTGTACCCAATGTATATTTGAGTTTGCATGTAGTAGTATCAATTTAGCAAACATTGCTATTTGTAGAATATGCTAAAAATGATTTTTTCTTTATAATGATGGTCAAATTGCACTAGTTGGTAAACTCGTAATGTTTTCAAGTATTTTGCAGAAGTTTGCTTCTTATAAGTAAGGATGTATTTGGCAATTGGTTGGAGCTTTGCCCTTATTATATTCTAAATGTTGAGTTCCAGCCTGAAAGTAAGCAATGGCATTGTTTGTTTGAAACAAATGCATGGTTTAGTTTCATGGATAAACATTGAATTGTAACTCATCTGCATCTCTGTGTACCAAATGACATGATTATGTGGATCTTGCTGTGAGCCTTCTGTTATGTCGGCAGTAATGATGGGATATATCATTTTGAGGTAGTCTTTCCCTACTAATTTCCTTTTGGGTTGCAGGGGTTTGCATCTGAAATGTGAGCATATGAAATCTGAATCAAGTATAGTCCCAAAGCACAGCAAAAAGGAGTTTCAGGGTTTAAGATCCTCCTCCTTGTGGCCCAGATATACTATAATACAATCTGCACAAAAACACAGCCTTAAGCAGCTCTTAAACACATCAAATCTAATTCATTTGCCCCAACAGCGGTACCAATAGAGCAGATTACCACTGAAAAACAAAGGTTAACATTGGTGACTACTACTGCTCAGGAAGCTACACTATCTGATTTTTTTGCACCAACACAGTACTTTTGCATTTTATTAGTTTGCAGTGTCCCCTGAAAAGTGAGGCACATTGCCGCCTGTCAAGAAAACAACTGCTATGGCAACTTGATCTTGTGTTACTAAGCTTATAATCAACTGGAACATACCTTAAAACTGGTTTGGGGTAATATGGCATCTTAAAATGGGTCATTGTAAGGTGCTACTAGGTTTTCACAAATGTACTGGCAATGAACAATCTATCAAGAAGTTGGATGTCTTGCTCTTTCAGCCTTCAATTTGCCACTAGCGCAACCAAATCTCATCAATGGCTTTCATGTGGTAAGACTTGTCACTCAAACACAGGATAAGCAGGGAGTCCTTCATCAGTACACTGTGTATTAAAGTGCTCACCTTGGAAGGATTTGGGAGATGAGGCATATGCAATAAAGAAGCGTATGAAACCAGCACTCTTTTTGCACTTAGATGTAGTGTGTGTCAGTGTGGGCTATTTAAACACCTAAAGTTACAGTTACGATGGAGGTGTTGAGGGCTTTTAGCTAAATATTTTAATAGAATATCCTGTTATGGCCCCAATATCATAGCTGCTGTAACTACTGTTGTTTTAATATTCCTTGTGATTACAAACATAACAGTTTTTCTCAATTGCTTCAACATTATAACCGGGCTTTTGAACTAAAATTTCAAAAACATAACTCAATTTTTCAAAAAGCACACCCATTTCTCTAAACTCTAAACATACAGTATCCCTTCATTTCTCACTGCCTACACCATGTGGTCATTGAGAAAACACTAACATTCAATTCACTCAAGACAGCACAGGTTGAGTTCAATTAGCACACAGCTACCCAGGTGGAAACACAGTCATTATTGATAACACTCCAATCAGAAGCTTCAGCAGATAGATGAAAGGGCCAAAGTCAGTTCATTCAGTTTTGGAACAATGAATCCAGAGAAATGTGAAGGAAGAGGTGCAGGACATCAGAAAGGAGCAGGAGGTAAGCACCATTAATAACATCTTGTGTAAAAACATCAATTTGCTATTTTACTTGGAGTTTTGTTTGAGGAAACAGTACTGCCCCATTAAATGGCAAATTGAAATTTTTATCTAAGTTTTTCTACAGATTAAACAGACCAGATGTAATGTTGTGAAATTAGTTTGCTTTAGAGGTGCTGGCTGTTTTCCTCTATTTCCAGTCTTCTGCTATGCTAGGTTAACCAGCTGCAGGCTGTAGCTTCACATTTAATGTACCGATAAGACAGTGGTATTGATGTTCTTGTCAAACTGACAACCACAAAATGTTGACTTATTCCTTTACGTTTTGGGAAAATGACAAGAATTGGGTATCTCGACGCCTTTCTTCAAGTGAGCTTCTCTGTCACCTTTGTCCTAATGCTTTTGTTCAGTGCACACTACACAAGAACTTGTGTAAATAGTTGGGAACAACCCGGGCTCCCAAAGTTTTGGGTATGCGTGAAGACATGAGCGTGGGGGTCATGAGGTTTTGCACGTGAGAGTCAGTGTCACCCACTTGCCCTGTGTCCCTCTCCATCTGGAGGGCCTGAGGAGGCATGTCATGAATGACTTTGCTGAGAGTGAGATTTTCACGCATGAGCTCCATCTTTATGTGGGCTTATCGCTGCTGAAAGCCACAATTCCTTTTGATTGAAAGGCTGCCAAAGGAGCTATCACATACTTTTCCTAACAAGCTGCTGGTGATCAAGGTGGTTTCATTTCTTTTTGGATTATATTTTAAGTATTACAATGAAATAAATGCTATGCAACAGTTTATTTAAATGCATGAAACAGTTTGTTCCAGAGTACTTTTGTGCTTGTTTGAATTCCAGTTCTGCCCAACAGCTGTCCCTGGAATTTGCCATTTTATGAAATTCATGCCCAAACCATCTCATTTGCATGACAAAATTACTTGACAGGCATAAAATCAGGCACTATTTCTGCTGCTGAAGCATGAAGACTAGATACTGCATGAAAAGCCACAGTCCTGATGCAAAATTAGGCATCATGTTGAGAGTTTAAATAAGCAGTTGATTTAAGATGATTTGGACAAAACATGAAAATCTTTGACAGTATGGTCTGCATTCAGTTTAAAGGAAATGATGGTATGTGAGAACTTTTCTCCAGTTAGATTTTTATATAAGAGGGATGGAGCCACTTAATTGCTATCTTTGCCTTTCCTCTACAAGAGCCTTTTTTCTGACGTTTTCAATTGGGAACATAGCTTGCCATCCTGTTTCAGGAATATAACAGATGTAACACCACAGTGATGCAGTTCTCACCATGACTGCGCTGCAAACCCAAGCGTGAATGGCTGACAGAAACCTCCCCAAGGTGAAGCACAGGGTGAGACTGGCGAGAATCCCAGACTGCATCTCACGGCAAGCCTTTGTGTAGGAGTGTCTCGACACATCCCGTCTAAGCAAAGATTTACTGTAAGGATGAGATACTAAAACACCGCAGGTCAGAGAAGAACACAATAATAAACAAGCTGCAGTATTTTAAGTGATAGTTTGCTCCCCATTTTGGCTCTTTTTTTGAGGAGGGGATGCTGACCTGAATGGTGTCATGACAAAATTTCTTATTTCCTCATTTGTGACTCTGCTAAGCTGTAACTTTAACCACTCGAACAATTATTTACTGGAAAATGTTTCACCAGCAATGACACTTACATTTTTATGGGGTGGGAATGAGAGCTGAATCAGACTGTTTCTGTTGGAGAAACAAGGCAAGTTGAAAACTCATGAGACTTTAAGCTTGACCACACAATTAAAGCCCTGGAGTGTCCAGGCACTGGTTCTGACTGTGTTGGTTGATGGAAAATAGATTTATATGGTCAGGGGAACACTTGGACCAGCTCCTGGACATTTATTAAACCTACCCAGGTGCTTAAAATATCTTTTTACACCATAGCTTTCTATGTGAGATATTAATTTGGGAGAAAACCCCTTGCTTGCAAATTCCTTTTCATTTTGGATTAGGTTGAGTGCTTTGTGTAAGATATGGCTAGTGGGCAGCAGGGTCTTCAATGTGAATCAAAAGTTGCTGATTTTTATATACAGTATCTCACAAGTGAGAACAGTAAAACCCTCACATTTGTGTAAATATTTGATTATATCTTTACCCCTGACAACACTGAAGAAATGACACTTTGCTACAATGTAAAGTGGTGAGTGTACAGCTTATATAACAATGTAAATTAGCTGTCCCCTCAACATAACACATCACACAGCCATTAATGTCTAAACCACAGGCGGCAAAGGTGAGTACACCCCTAAATGAAAATGTCCAAATTGGGCCCAATTAGTCATTTTCCCTCCCTGGTGTCTTGTGACTCTTTAGTGTTACAAGGTCTCAGAAATGAATGGGGAGCAGGTGTGTTAAATTTGGTGTCTTCATTCTCACATTCCCTCATACTGGTCACTGGAAGTTCAACATGGCACCTCATGGCAAAGAACTCCCTGAAGATCTGAAAAAAAATGTTGCTCTACATAAAGATGGCCTAGGCTATAAGAAGATTGCCAAGACCATACGATGGTTCAACAGGACAGGTTCTACTCAGAACAGTCCTCGCCATGGGTGACAAAATAAATTCAGTACACAAGCGTCATAGGTTGTCTTTGGGAAATAGACGTATGAGTGCTGCCAGCATTGCTGTAGAGGTTGACGGGGTGGGGGGGTCAGCCTGTCATTGCTCAGACCATACACCGCAAACTGCATCAAACTGGTCTGCATGGCTGTCGTCCCAGAAGATTATGCAGAAGAAAGAAAGGCTGCAAACAGTTTGCGGAAGACAAGCAGATTAAGGACATGTCCTGTGGTCTGCTGAGAACAATATCAACTTATTTGGTGTCAAGTGTGTGTGCTGGTGATGAGCACAAAGACAAGTGTGTTTTGCCCACAGTCAAGCATGGTGGTGGGAGTGTTATGGTCTGGGGCTGCACGAGTGCTACCAGCACTGGGGAGCAAGATCTCTAACATCCACAAGCTCTCTGATGTCGTCATAAAGGAGTGGAAGAGAACTCCAGTGGCAAGCTGTGAAGCTCTGGTGAACTCATGTCCAAGCGGGTTAAGGCAGTGCTGGAAAATAATGGTGGCCACTGAGAAAATAGTGACACTTTGGGCCCAATTTGGACATTTTCACTTTGGAGCGTTCTCGCTTGTGTTGCCAGATGTTTAGACATTAATGGCTGTGTGATGTGTTATTTTGAGGGAACAGTAAATTTACACTGTTATACAAGCTGCACACTCACAAGCTGGCCTCTACGTGCCTGTATGACCTCCCTACAATGCCTGGGCATGCTCCTGATGATGTGGCGGATGGCCTCCTGAGGGATCTCCTCCCAGACCTGGACTAAAGCATCTGCCAACTCCTGGACAGTCTGTGGTGCAGCGTGGCGTTGGTGGATGGAGCGAGACATGATGTCCCAGATGTGCTCAACTGGATTCAGGTCTGGGGAACAGGCGGGCCAATCCATAGCATCAACGCCTTCCTCTTGCAGGAACTGCTGACACACTCCAGCCACATGAGGTCTAGTATTGTCTTGCATTAGGAGGAACCCAGGGCCAACCGCACCAGCATATGGTCTCACAAGGGGTCTGAGGATCTCATCTCTGTACCTAATGGCAGTCAGGCAACCTCTGGCGAGCACATGGAGGGCTGTGCGGCCCCCCAAAGAAATGCTACCCCACACCATTACTGACCCACCGACAAACCGGTCATGCTGGAGGATGTTGCAGGCAGCAGAACGTTCTCCACGGCGTCTCCAGACTCACATCTGTCACATCTGTCACATGTGCTCAGTGTGAATATGCACATTTGTGGCCTGCTGGAGGTCATTTTGCAGGGCTCTGGCAGTGCTCCTCCTTCTCCTCCTTGCACAAAGGTGGAGGTAGCGGTCCTGCTGCTGGGTCGTTGTCCTCTTACGGCCTCCTCCACGCCTCCTGATGTACTGGCCTGTCTCCTGGAAGCGCCTCCATGCTCTGGACACTACGCTGACAGACACAGCAAACCTTCTTGCTACAGCTCGCATTAATGTGCCATCCTGGATGTGCTGCACTACCTGAGCCACTTGTGTGGGTTGTAGACTCCGTCTCATGCTACCACTAGAGTGAAAGCACCGCCAGCGTTCAAAAGTGACCAAAACATCAGCCAGGAAGAATAGGAACTGAGAAGTGGTCTTTGGTCACCACCTGCAGAACCACTCCCTTATTGGGGGTGTCTTGCTAATTGCCTATAATTTCCACCTGTTGTCTATTCCATTTGCACAACAGCATGTGAAACTGATTGTCAATCAGTGTTACTTCCTAAGTGGACAGTTTGATTTCACAGGAGTGTGACTGACTTGGAGTTACATTGTGTTAAGTGTTCCCTTTATTTTTTTTGAGCAGTGTATATTGTTTGAATTTGTTCAATGGATTAAATTATTTTCAGCCACTTGGGGGCAGTTTAAACAAGCTGTAGACACAATATTGTCATTACTTTTTAAATTCATAAGGGGAGCATGTTAGCAAACAGCTCCCTATTAGCACATCCAGCAGACATAGAGCAACATGCAATATTAGAATTAATTTGGAGTTGTGCTTGTGGGCATGTGTTGAATAAGTTCACTCTCCTTTCAGTCTCCACCAACTCCTGAAGTAACTATCCGGCTCTTTAGCAGCTAAATGCTCCAATGTGTGCAGCATATCCATATAGCTTTTGACTTTGTCATTTGGTGTTGAGCTGGTAGCATCCAGTGGACTTATCATAGATTTATTTAGATTTAGTTTATGGACTGTAAAACCAAAACGATGAGTTGAAAAAAGGTAAAAGGGCTGCACAGCTGAGGAGAACTTGAAGTCGGGTGATAATTCTCTGCAGGTTAGACCAAGACTTGATAGTATCAAAATAGCATGGTCTAAAGAAGTTATTGCATGAAGTAAAATTTACTTAAAATGGACTGCAAATCAGTTATTCGTCAATAATTGTCTAATACATCCAGTTGAAGTTGCATGTCTAGTTTAGTCCCAGTTTCACATTTAATCCACTTCAGCCATCATTATGGCTAAACCCAAGTCTTTATTCCTGACTACAATAATCTTTTCAGTGAAACAAGTAAACAAAGGGTCATCTGATTCTTCTTCATGAGGCACTACAGGAGCTCCAGCTGTTGTAAAGATAATTGGCAAACTCTTTATAAAACAGCATGGAATCTTTTAATGACTTAATTAAACCAACTGATCTATCTAATAATTACATGCTTCGAACGAGGCACTGTAATTAGTCATTCTGTTCTGGCTAACACTGGATTAAGTCGAGAGTATACAGGAGGCCAATTAGGATTCCGTCACATGCTGAGAAAGCATGGTTCAATTACATCAAGATCATCAGAAACAATCAATTACTCTCCTTCTGTATCGAAACAATGAAGCAACATTGTCACAAATGGGTAAACTAACCAAGAATGGTTTGCTTGTGTGAGATCATAAGCTTCTAGATTTTCTCAACCTTTTGTTCACGACATAGCGCCTCAAGCCAAAGTGGCTAGCTGCACCCAGGTGTAGTCTTCCAGTCTATATGCACTCCTATACCTCTGCTCCATTCCCATATCAAACACAAGACAACCCAGACAATGGCCTTTTGATTCCAGTTAGTTTTGTACTGTAAACTTACTAAGAAAAAGTAGATCTGTGAAGGAAGTAGTTTATAAAGTGAGCGGTGAGTGGCTTTACCCAATGGAATGTGCTCAACTCGAACTCTCCTGCCAATTTCTGGTCCCCTTACACTCACAAATGTAATCCCCTAACTTTGAAGGCAGCAGCTCAGGTGCATCCAAGCAGATGATCAGTCAGAGAGGATCATAATTAGATTATGAAACCTTCACCTCATTTGTCAGTTTTGGTGTATGAAAGTCAAATTAAATGGAGGAGGTTAGACTCACATCTAACTGCTGCAAAGCTGTGAAAGGATAACCATGTTTTATCAAGAGTCATCATGATGCTTGTAATTTTACAAAAACAGACAATTAGTGTAAAGTAGCTGTTATTTAATAACCATGATTTGCTCAACAACTGTAGTTACAGTTCATAATTATCCGCCTGTGTGTGACAGACAGTTGGCAGCAGTACTGCAGTGTAAAGGCACAATGACAGATAAATGTAATGTCACCAGACATAACAAGATGACCTGCAGGAGCACAAAAAAAATCATAAATTTACATCAGCCATAAGCTAAATGGCTTTGTCAAATACAGTCCCCACTTAATCGCTTAAACTGAGTGAGAATTTTTGTTTTTACAGCATTTCCATGGTCAGTTTGAATAAGGCAAAATTATATAAATGAGTAAACACTGATAACAAATGATAGTGTAAAACAAAGTGGTACACAAATCTTATTCAAAATCAAAATTATATATAGAAAAATGTTCCACTCTCACAGCAACAAACGTGAAATAAATGAAGTTCTCTCTCTGGTGGATGAAGCTGAGTGACCTAATAGTTATACAAAAGCACAAACCAGTACAGCCTCAGTCTTAACCTTCTAAAACGTCTACACAGGCCACTGATGGATTCTCCAAAGTCGTTGAGGGTATTCAAAACAGACTTATATATTCTCAAAGACTCTGGAGATTTTCGCTACATTGCTGACAGCAGTGGCAGATACTGCCAATATACGAGTACAAAAATCAAAGAAACTTAAAATATTATCAGAGGCTATGAATCCTTCTGAAAAACAGCCAACTGACTGCACGTCATCTACAGGGTCTGCATAAGTGCATTTGTTGACTTCATGTTTTTGTGGTAATAGGTTGAGGTTTTCCTTGAGTGTATAGGGACTATGGAACGTCCTCTTGACAATTAGAGGAAAATAAAATAACCAAATCTTAGGTCAGTGTGAAGGACCACCTTCATCTGATCCGTTCAGCTCATGCCTACTGTTCATTTGAAGGTCCCTTCAGCTCCCTTTGTTCACCACGTCAGGGCGTCACTCCCTCCTGGTCCATACTGCAGCCGAGAGCCTCAATGTCATTACTGATATCAGTGATCATGCGGTCCCATTCGTCTCCCTCAGAGGCCTCCTGGCCCTCGTCTGACGTAGCACTTCCTTCAGCTGCTCCGTTGCCGTTGGTGGTGGAATCGGAGGCGGAGCTGGCCGTGCGCCGGTAACGGCCAAAGCTGTCTGTAATGATGCCTCGGCCGTCCTTCACACCAATGGTCTCGAGGAAATTCTCAAAGTGCTGGCTGTCCTTCTCTGGTATGAATGGACGCAGGCCTGCAGAGACACATTATAATGCATATAGTCACAGACTGTGTGACACAACTTCTGTCTTTTTAGCACATTCTGTATGACATATGTTTCTATGAGGTCAAATCAAATCATGGCTTTGGAAAATCACCCCTACATGCTACCATGAATATAATTTGTTAAGCACATTTTTAAGTTGGAATTTTACTAGTATGCTTGTGGTGCTCTTCTGCCAACATTTTTCATTAGATCAGTTTTCACACAAAACAAAACAAATCTCAAAAAGCCCAACCTTAATCTTAAAAAGCTCACAGAAGCTCACAAAACATGGATCAAAGAGACTTCTGACTGATTGTAAAGTCCAGTGACTTTGACAATTCCGGCTTACAGAAACACATTTTGGTTACATACAAACAAATGTTGTAGTTGTAACTGAATAACACCAGCCTACTGCTTTTCTAATACAAATGTTGAGCTTGAAAATGTTGAAGCTAGATCTCCATGGAGGTCTAGCTACACAAGATTGCTGTATCTTAACTAATGGGGAATTAGAGTGGTCTTACCAAGTAAAAGGAACTTCCTGCTGTCCCCATACAGTTGTCGCAGGTTAATGCAGAACTCATGAATGGAGGCACCATTTCGGTATTCATGGAGCAGGGTAGCAAACTGCTGGATCTCCTGTGATGAAAGTTTTGTCCGCAGCTAGAAGGAGAAAAAAAATATTAAATCTAAATAAGAATTAATATAGCTTGGAAAAAAGGTCTGCTTCTCAAAATCAGAAAGGGACAAAAAAGAGAGGGGGAAATCGCC
The DNA here is from genome assembly GCA_024633595.2 of Lepomis macrochirus. Taxonomy (NCBI): domain Eukaryota; kingdom Metazoa; phylum Chordata; class Actinopteri; order Centrarchiformes; family Centrarchidae; genus Lepomis; species Lepomis macrochirus. The sequence goes on along the minus strand of JALXJV020000017.1, from coordinate 21,271,580 downwards.
ATACTGTGGTCATGTAGTCCTGCAGCAGCTCTGCAGCAGTGGTACTGAGCTCTCCTTCACTCGCGGTCTTTGTCTGAGGGGATGCTGGGGTGGAAGCCGATGGAGAGTTTTCTTCTGCCTCCATAGAGCCCTGGAAAGGACTGAGAGTAGAATACACCCCTTGTAAGTGACAAGCAAGAGTAAACCACTTTCAGACGTGTCAAAAATCTTTTTTTTAATCACTGTGCCCAAACCTGTCATCAAAGTAACTTTTCAACTTTTCAGTAACTGTGTACTTACAATGTGCTGGCTTCTGACTCGAAGGCCTCCTTAACATCCACTTTTGAAGAGTCATCTGCAAAATAATAGCAAAAAAAGTACATATTTAAAGATTCATATCTGACTTAAGGTCTGAAAATCCAGCTGCTTGAGAAGAAGGTATAACTCCAAAGACATCCAGAAAAATGTGTCTCATTCACTCATTTTTGTCCTCACCACTGTACAGGGAAAGGTGTCTGGTAGGTGTAGTGGCACCATCAAAAATGGCTCTGTCCAAGAAGTCAATGGTTGATTCTGTGTAAACGATCTGAAAGACCTGGCTGAGCAAAAGGCACAGCTCCTCTGCTGCTGCCTAAAAGAGGAAAAAAGTTAGCCATTACTAGTTTACTCTTCTGCAGAAACTAATTCATGACACTCTGTGACATGTTTATGCCATGATGTCAGCATTATCCTGACATCTTGCAGCATCATTTGAAATCACCTGTGTGTCATGATTATCTGAACTTGTTAACTTTACTGTAATTTGTGGTCTTTAAACCAGTAGGAACACAATAAACACACTTCAGACTGTGGTTAGCCCCAAGTTTGTTTCATTACCCTACATTTCAAAAATATAACTGCTGGTAACTTGAAGTCAGTGTCTGCCTCACTGTACAAACAAAACAGTATTCTTTGATGTTCATTTCTGTGCTTGATTCAGGTTACATTCCAACACTTACAGCTGCAGTATGCAACAATTAAACAAACAATGCAAAAATCTTCTGTGTCACCTTCTGCTGCTCGAATCACTTGTCTATGCCCCTCCCACCAAACCCACAAGTTCGTACGGCAGCAAAAAGAGCTGGTTGCTCTGCAAAAACCTCATCCCTTCTAGGACTTGCTCTCCATGGCAAGAGCCTTGCCAAGACCCTGCTCCCTCTCGCTGCTCAAATACGTCTCTGCAGCGCTTTTCAGCCCCAGGGCAGAGCGCCATCTTGTTTTTTTTGGAATCAGAAGTGCACATTTTTGGACGAGAGGGTGGAGCTGGAGAGCTGCTACGCCTGACAGTTTGCCGTGATAGTGACAATCACAAGGTGGCCACACTTTCAGGCATTGCCTGCTTTATCATCTCTTTTACTCTAAATGGTACTGTAATTTACTAAATGAACATCATGCTGTTTTGAAGAAGACATGATACTAGAGATCGAGACCATAAACTCATTAGTTAAGTGTGAACTGACCCCCTGCTGGCCATTTGGAAAAATGCAGGTTTAAGGTACATCAGCACTGTATGTTTTTTTGTGCTATTCTCTATTGTTGGCAAAGTAAGTATGGGCAGCCACTGTGTTTGCAAGGCTCCTCCTGAAGCCGTGCACTGAAAATAATACGCTTGACTGAATATGAGCATGCGCAAGGAAGGGGGGCTGCACAGGAGCAGAGACAATGCGTTAAAAACTGCTCCTGACTCTGATTGGCTGTTTTCGTTCATGGTGTACACTTTGGTTCAAAAAGCATTGTTCTCACCTGAGGGACCATACTGAAATAAATAAATAAACTGTGCAGATTTGTATTTGGCTGCTCCAAACACGCATGTTGTAAACACAGCAGCAGAATAATACTGTACCTTATTATCAACGGCCAGCACAAGCAGACAGCAGACTTCCACAAGCACAGCTCCACTCTCTGATAAAGAACTCAGGGTCTGAGACTTGTTGAGATCAGGACACGAGCTGGGACAAGGAGAACCTCCTGACTCCTGGGCTGAAAAACAGAGAGAAACACACAAAATTCAAAAAACTGAATTGTTGTCAACTCAGCTGACACTATTTTGGACATTTTGAAATATATTAATCCAAACCTTTCATTTTCATTGGGCCACATTTTTTGAGTTACCACATAATTTGACATTATTGTTAGTTCCTGTCCTAAAAGATATCAGTTAACTACTTGTTTTATACTAGATGTAACATGAGATCCCTATTATTCCTGACCTGACAGCATCCACTGACACTGACAGGAACCTTTAAATGTTTGTTTGGTTTATCACCTGTTTTGAGCACCACAAGGTGCAAAGAGTCATCTCTGATGTAGGAGACAGCAGCAATATCATGGATGGGCACCCTCAGGATGATGTCTTCTCCATCACGCCATACAAGCTTTATGTTGTATGCCGACAAGCTCACCACTGCATCCTGCTCCGATGTCAGCTGGCCTGCCAACTGATGGGACTTCTGAAAATCACAGAGGTGTAAAGATTAGGTAATAATTCACATTATGATAGGAATGATAAATACCACGTGTGACTAGTAAATATTTATACTGTTATAATGTATAGAATAATGCAGTCGAATGACATCACTTCTAACATACTGTACTCCACTCTCCTTTAAATACCAGTCATGATCTGAAAGTAACAGCATAACCCTATGTATTTTTCAGTTACAATAATTAATTAAAATTCCATGTAACAGCATGTTAGTGGCTAAAATACCCATGTAAGCTATATTGTATTTTAATGGGCATGGAATAATGAAATAATACATGGCTTTTCTTTGTTTTGATATTGGCATTATATATCAGCCATCATCTGTCCTGCTCGCTAAATATATGCATCACCCTTTGAAAAATCTTATTTGTATACTTATGTTTGCATGAACATAATTTAACTAGTAAAGGAATTTTATTTAATATTAACAATGTCAGTTATGTAAAACCTATCCAACTAGTTTTTTAAAAAGCAAGAAAAAAAGAGTGAGCAGCCAACTGATGGAGCAGGTTAAATCCACTCACTCAGATACTTACCCTTGCAGTGTCAATGAGCTGCAGCACTTCTGTGCGACTTGAAGGGTTCAAGTATCCTGGAACTGATGTCAGCTGCCCCAAGTACTGGACAGGACACAACATGAACACATTTTAACTACAAGAATCCAAGTTAAGAACAACAGCTTAGTGTCATATACATCATCATTTGCTCCTAAGTAAAAGGTACTACAATATTATTTATATATGAGCAGGGACTTTAAATCTCTTCTAGCCACACTCACTTTGACCTCTTTCTCAATGTAGTCATTGAGCAGGATGTCAGGGTCGATGCGGTGGTCAGGCTGAGAGAGCGAGAAGGTATGGAGGGCCCTGCGCTCAGTGGCTTTCTCCTGGGCCTTCTTGTCTCTCCCCTTCTCTCCTTTCAGGAAGACTCGTTTGAACGGAGACACGATACCAGGCTAGTGAATGAAGACAAAAAGAGCAGGGTTGAGAGAAATTAGAAGATTGTCAAGCTGCCTTCCCAAAATTTGTGTGGATTATGTATTATTATGGAGCATTTCAGACTTTCTAAATTATAAACCATTGACATTATCTGTTTCTATGCAACAGTATATTGTTATTAATTACAGGACAATTCATATCCACAGCATCCACATGGTGTAGTTGCAATGGGCTGGCAACACAGTAAAGCAACTGCAAATGCAGCTACAAATTTAATGTCCCATCCCCCAAATAAACAAGCAGAAACTATATCAAACTTCTTCTACTGTGGTACTTATATGCCTTGTAATTTCTGCTGACCCTGCTTTCCCTGACTGTGCTGGTAGCTGCAATGTAAGATACAGTAGACGGACTCTTTGCGAGCGCAAATGCACAGCCCTCCACGTTGCCCGTTATGTGGTGCTCATATGTCAACAATATAATGTGCAAAAGGAAAACTCTGCATTTTGAAATATGTAGGAATTTGCCGTCAAAGTTGGTTTTCAACGAATGACGGCGAATCATATTTCTCGAACATTAACCTCAAAACATCAACGAGAAGCTGCCACTGATGTGTCACAAGAGAAAAAATATTTCCTTCCTTTTCTCAAAAATATTTCTGTATTTACTTCATAACTTCTTTGTTGCTTTTCTTGCAATCAGAGAGTAAAATAAAAACATGAAATTATATAATTCTTTAGCCTCTGTATCAACTGGTAAAAAGCCAACACTGAGAAAGCCTTAGAAAGCCTACCTCGTTCTCCATGAGCCCACACGCTAGAAGAGTCACCTATTCAACGGCCTAGCCACAGATGCTGGTACGCTCGCCTCACACTGTATAAACACTGTCACCTGTTGCCTCCACTCACACACAGTGGCAGCTGCCAACCGGCAACTTGACATACAAGATCAAACACAGCCTGGGTGTGTGTATGTGTGGGGTGTGACCCCCTCACAAAGGAAGGGAAGTGTCTCACTGTCTATACACTCAAGCACAAGAACAGGAAGGGGACTAGCCACAACTTCCTGTGATGACACGCGCAGTCGTGCTTTGAATATTGAAAAACACTTTTAAAAACTGCAGCAGACTTCTCGTGTTGTTTTGACAACTGCCTCACAGATGTTGAAGACAGACCACAGAGAGTCTGTGGCGATAATGACTTTTACTCCCCATCTTCATATTTTAATGTGATGCGATGATTGCTGCCTTCCATCACTGACTCAGTCACATCTTCACCTTAAGGTCCATACACATCACTGCTACACCGCAGAAATACAAGAACATGTATATTCTATTACACTGCAGAATCAATAAGGCAAAAAGTGCAGACAATCATATGTAGCGCTATAGGATTTATTTCCTTTATTCAGACAACTTGTGAAAAGGTCAATGTAACAACTTGCTATTGCTGGCAATACCTACAATAGGTAAGCTATGCTGTGGTATTAGTGCATTATTTAACAGTACGTAAGTGCATTAACATTTTATGACTTTTCCTTGGGAAATGTGAGACAAGAGCTACTGTAATTGACCCCAGTAAATTGCCTTAAGATGAACAAGTGCCTCTTTTGGTGAAAGTCAGTTTAGAGGATGATACATAAGTGAGGATACTGTATGACTTTTTTGTGCTGTGATGGCCTGGGAGACAACAACTACAGGTGGACTTTCAAATGTTGTGTAAGTGTAACAGGGGTCTCGATTTATTAGTGTTTGTAAGATATCATCACTCCCGCTGGGCTGAAAGCAAGCTAAGACAAAGCTTTGTGTGGAGTCATAAGACTGTTCACTCTGCTACGTTGCTGTAAAGCTGGAAAATTCCTTAACTTCTCCAGACACCTGACAGTTTCCAGACCTTCCTGTCTGCAAAATACCTACATTTCATTTAGTTCCAGAGACTCCACCCAACAAATAGGTAGCTTTTATAAATGAGAAAACAGTTAGAAAAAATTAGAAAAAAGTAGCTCCCTATTTTGTTTTCATATGAAGGGGTTTGAGCTTTCACTTATACCTGTGTAATAACACAAAACTTCGTAAAGTGATAAAAATACATATTGGGCAAATGCTATTCTCTACCTCCACCAAGTGGAACAAACAAGAACTGTATGTATTGGTGACACTGATAATAATAACTCTAATCAGTATGAAAGAGGTAAAAAAAATTGATCAGAACTAGTTTCAAAAAGCTATTCATTGAAAACATTCATTTGTACTGAGATAAAATGGACAACATGAACAATTGTTTGCACCTAAGGATACCTGACTTTCCAAAAAGCTAAAATACTGCCAGGCAAGTGTTTAAATATGTTTACTGCAGATCTACATAGAATTTACCTAGGCAACCTATCATTTATGATAAGGTACTTTAAATGGAAGTTTGAATTTTGCCTTATCAAACTAAGCGGAGACTTTGGGCCCAAACAAACCTTCTTAACACTAGGATATCACTTCATTTCCGTTCAAAATTCCCTTCACATCACGAGGAGGCGGATTTAGATTGGAGGTAGCATTAGTGTTTTTGTCATGGAAAAACTAAGGAATGACCAGCACAATCATAACAAAGCCGTGACCCTCAAGACACCTCACTTCTCATTACGCCGCTCAGGCTGTGGGAACTTGTGGATGTCATGTCCCGCCTAGATTTGATGGGTCCTGCCCTTCAGTTTCCTCCCCTGCCAACCAGAATAACAGAGGGAAAATACCTCTTCTGTCTGTGGTAAGACACCGTAGGAAGAAAAGATCAAAGGAATGTCAGCTATGTGTCTGAACACAAAGACCCCTCTCCATATCAAACGGGATCATTAGGGAGCGTGTGTATGTACTGCATGTGTGGCAGAGGGCAAGATGGTTGGCACAACCATGTGTGAGTGCTGATTCGCTTTAGCATGACTGACACTGATGACTGTTGCCTTTGACAGCTGATGTTGACCACACAGATCTTCCATGACCCACGCCTACACGTAACAACGAGGGTTATTACTCTGGGAAACCAGGTTTTGCGTTCATAGACGTTTTGTGAATACTGACACTGCGGTATAGCCTGCATCACACTCCCTGTTGTAACATCAGCCTAATTAATACAACATTAATAGCCGATGATTTCTATTAAGTACATTTACCACAACGAACACATACTAACTAAATATGTGAACACATTTTAATGGACTAACGTTACAAAGTGAAGATTTACTGAAGGCGACAGTAAACGTTAATAACGTTATATTATAAATAAAAGCATCCTTACGCTCACGGTAACGTTTTAAACTTAACTTGTAACTCTTCACTCGCTCTTTTAGGCTCAATCTGTTGCGCCTAAACTTGTTTATTTAATGTCCAGTATTCCCCATTTAACACAACGGTAGAAAATACAATAAACATGCCCGCGTGTTGTCGTGAGTGCTTTGCCTCTGTCCACTGATATTTACTTGATAGTTGGCTAAACTTAGCCAGCTAACAGCTAACGTTAAGCTCAACTGGTCTGACTAGCTAGTAAGTTAGCATGCTAGCATGCTTGTCAACTTGCAGTACAAAGTATGCGTAATTGCCCACCTTACCTTTTTCACTTTTTTCACATCATCCTCCATTTCTATGTGAAGGTCCTCTTCTTCATATCCAGGTCGGCGTGGAGATCCAGGTGAGACGAGACATAACTACCGAAGCATTTAACCAGCACTCATCTGACAGTAGTTAGCTTGCTAGCCTAGCTTAGCCTAGCATTAGTAAAGTGATGCCGAATTTGAGCCGATAGCAAAACGCCATCCTGACTTTTGCCGTATTCCACAACCATTAGAAAAATGCCGGCGTGCCACCAGTGTGAAAATGGTATGCTTCAGTGCTGCTAAAACAATTAAAGAGATAGTCTGTGATAAAGACAAACTCGGATAAAACAGGCAAAACTTTTCAATCGTGCCGCCATTTTGGGCGTTGAACTGTGGTCCAGCGTCATGCTTGGCTTTGCACAAACCAAAACAGCTGCTACTGTCAGTACTGTGTACTACACTGATTATACGGCAGAGTGATAGAGTGACTGTAGTGTTCACGGCCAGTGTTTTAAGTTGTTAGCTAGAATTTAAAAAAAAAATCAAATTATTCAGTTATTCAATTATACAATTATACAGAAACTCGCTTAAGACAAAGGAATTATAGCCATGACATGCAGACAGTGATTACATTTTACATAGGTGACTAGACTGTAACATATCTTAAACTAAGATATTAAGATACACTTTACTGATCCCACACTGGGGAAATTCACTACCTTAACATAATGCTACTTATAATGCTTTATTTATTTATTTGGCTTGTTGTTTGCTTGCTACAGCTCCTCCTGCTTTTAAGGGGAAAGCCCTAGGAATACTTAGGAAATACTTAGGAAAGCCCTATATGTTGTTCATCACAAATAATAGGCATCTGATATTTCCTTTTAATATGAGAAAAAAGCACAGATGGGTCTGTCCATCCTGTTAAGCCATAGGCTACCTCTTGACCTAAATGTTATGCTTTCTTTCTTTGTGATTTTCTGCTATGATCTTTCTTGCCCAAAAAATAGTTTTTATTTGTCTAAAATAACTAACGAGGCTCTGCAGGTGTTTCACTGGAATCAATATTGTGACACACTGTTTACAATTACTTTTTACTATCCCTGTTTTACTAGGACAAGAATGTAGACAGCCAATGAGAGAGAGAGAGATGAGACAAGTGGAGGAAAAAAGAAACATTCATAGATACAGCAAGAGGATATTAAACTGGAACAAACCAGTCACTCACAAAGTTGGCTGCACGTGTGTCAACAAAAGAAGGGTGAGTTCTACACATCTACGGTAACTGTCAGGGGTATTTACTTTTTAATCATGTCATATTCATCTGTCTTTATTTTTCCTGAACCTGTGGATAAAGCAGGTGAAGGGTACTGCATCTGCTATTGGTTATAAGTATTTGGGATGGTCAAGAAATGTCACTATGTAAAGAATTAAATGCAAAATTATATGTATTGACTCTGAATTTGTTATGTTAAAGGTCTGTGATTGTCCTGTAATTCTATTGCAAATAGCAAAACTTGTGGGCATCAATGCAGCTAAGGATGAACTACAGCTACAGTAGGATCTGCAAAAGTATTACATTTAGTAACCTTATGTTGAGGTCTGTTACGCCTGATTTGGCTTTTAGCTTATGTAACCTCTCAATGTACTGTATATTTCTAAGTGAATCATATTCCATTTGTAAATTTTGTCCATCAAAAGTTGACCCCCGACTTATCCTCCACTATATCAATTGCCTCTGCAAGTTAAAAATATATATGAGCTATGCCCATGTCTCAATATCTTTTTAACTATTGTTTCAATGTGCAAAATAAATTCTTTAGTAATTACTGGTGGTGGTTAGTTAATGGATTTGATCCAGTGTACCCATGTTAAAAGCCCCTACACAGCCATAGTCAAGCCATGCAGGTGTTTTCACTTTTGGTCTCCAGTTAATTGTCATCTCTCTTCCTTTCTTGTAGTTTTGGTACTGGTTGGGTCGGACAAGTTAGACTGTTATCATTCCGTTTTGTGACATCATGTACAGTAAGTCCACACGTCAACCTGCAGAGGTCTTATCAAAGTAAATGAAAACGGATGTAGACCTTTAACTAGCTACATTTCAAGATGTACTAATCACAAGCTAAAATGATTACTGTAAAGCATTATAGTAAGATACATTCACTAAACTTTAGCTCAGAGTGTGTAGGCTCACATCTTACACCTTTGCAGGCCACATATTGCAGCGGCTTTCATTTGTTGAAATGTGAAATGTGCATGTGAATACAGTACTAATATATTGCACTTTCAAATACTATATTTATTTTTCTCTTCTGGGATGAACAGTCTGATATATGAATCTACAGTAAGGCTTAACATTACATTTTCAGCATAATATTTCTCTTTTCATCTAAAAACCAAAACATACAAAAAGAACTTTAGCACCATATGTTATTAATAATATTTATATTGTTCCCAAAAATAGGACATCAGTTTTGCTTTTTTAAAGAACGGGGATTCCATTAAACAATTTACTTACATTTTATACTTAACAACAACAAAGAAATCATTCTTTATATGTTCTCACTCACAACATTGGTTGTATGAGTACACTTTCATAAAGATGCTACATAAAGTAGCATGTTTGCTTGCTCACATTGTGCCAACTTTTGGAATACCCCGGATAAATCATATAGTCTAGGGAGTATCCTGATAGATTTGTGAAATACACCAACAAGCTAACACAATCTAGAAATTGAATTGAATATAAACAAAGCAATATTTCCCAACACCTTTGATAACAATTTCAAAAATCAGCAGCAATTAATATGACAACCATAGTCGCTTCATTGGAATATCAAATCCATTTTAAACAAAATATTACAGCCAATTCTACAAGAACAACAAAAATAGATACACAGATTAAGGACATATAGATGACAGGAATTTACAACACAGCAATCACGTTCTATATATTTTTTAACCCCAATTCCAGTAGCAGAAGTACATTTGTGCACCTGTGCATTTGCTAAAAAGATGCATTTTGTCATCTACCAGTTTCATTCTCTCAGAGAAAAGAAAGAAAAAAAACCCTAGTGCAGTTTGAATCATAGTAAAACAAACAAACATACTGTATGCTGAAACCAGTATAATAAACATTGTATGAACAGTAGAGTAACTGTTGTTTTTTGTGCAGATCGGAAAATTAAAATGGCACCATTGAGAGTTGAGTCCTGCTGTAAACGGTGTGGATTTGAGGTGCTAGCTCTCGAGCATTTTGAGACTGCGAGTTTATGGGGCGCAGGCCCTCTCAGTCAACTGGAAGGCTATGCTTTCAGAAAGCCAAAAAGTAGACTCTGGAGTCCACAATGGTAGCACCTTTTCAAATGTATTTATTCAGCACCAGGTTATTAACAAAAATCAAAGAAGGATAAAAAGTAAAAGAAGAAAATGCACCGTTTTATCATCTGAACATACTGCTCCAGTGGTCAAACAGATGGTCATGACACAAAGGTACAGACTAAAACAAGTCAAACACTACAATGGCCTGCTGCTACACATTAATGCAGAAATCAGAGGGTTTGTTGTGCAGTCGAGAGCACTTACATGCTAAATGTTGCGGGTCACCTCACAATGGCTTCTAAAGGCATGCTGGGAGGTGGTGGGAAACCAGGAAATGAGGTTATTCAAAAGTGATTCAGTGATTGGGCCTGTTTCATCAATCCATTGTAAGTAAATGCAACATAAGTAATTTTTTTGCGCATTTTGTCAACACTGACTTCTTCCATGTTTTATTCCAACTGCAGGCATTATTGTTTTGGCTAGAGGATGTATTGTTCACACGAGACATACGACACAGAAAAGTTTACGTCTTGGCACTACAAATCATTCATCATTGCAAGACAGAAGAAGATGTAAAGGCATAGACAAAAGTACAAAACAATCATTGGCCACATTGTTCGGTATCGTGGCTGGCATCTGTTAAGACTACCCATCAAACAGTCCAAAACTAACACTTCTGAACTCAGTCCAAACAGCTAATTGAAGCTTGCTGAATCAACTGGGGCTGCTGTGATTCAGTTTACTCAAACATAATAAAGATGAAGAAACCTACGTTCAAGTACGGAAGATGTTCAGTATTGCCTTACTTTTTCTCCTATGTCTTTGACAGAACCAATAACTGGGTTTAACACAGTACCCACCACTTAGTTCTGTCACACTTTGAAGTTTAGTTATAATACTGTAGATGACAACTTGGATGAAACTGTAAGACTAAGTAGCACTGTCGACTGAGGTGTGAGGTGTGACAGAATTGAGAAATTGGCTTGATCTGGCTTTGGGGAGACAGGGAGAATATTGTTTGGTGTTGTCATCATCTTGGTGAGTGTGCTGGCACATGAAACAAGTAAAGAAACACATTGGCATTGTTGTTTGCGGACCTGGCTGCCATGGCTGGATAAAAGCACCCAAAGTAACAAGGCACAACAAGGACTGAGAAGAGCAAGCTTGCTGTTCATACGCTCTTGCTGTGTGTTGTGGCTGTCGAGGGATGTGACGTTGGGCAGGTAACCTGACAGAAACAATATGGGGATTTCTTTGAGACCTTGTTATGGTATAAAGCGTGGCAGCCTGAATACTACACTGTAGCTCTTGAAACCTGTGTATAATTTAAAGAAAAATATATAAAAACTAAAACCCACCAATTAACCAGCCTCTAGCTAATCATTTTCATGAGATACAGAATGTGGTAAAATGGTGATTGTTCTGTAGAAATACTTAAATATACTGCATGTTTCATAAAAAAATCCAGATTTGTACATATACATTTTTGTAGACATAATTAAAACCAATTAGTTTAATTAACTTTCATTTCTGCTATCCTAATGACACAGTTAAGCAAGCATAAATACTCTGCGTTTTATGACATGAAGTACTACTAAAGGAAATGCAGCCCAGTTGAACATAATCTTGTCTATAATGCTATAATACTGTCGTCTCCCACACACACACAAAAATGAATGAATCACAGTGTATTTGCACCTGATTTGGACACACGTGTCCACGTCTGGAAAAGGTCAGCAGTGTTTAGAAAGGATGCACCATACGCCAGGCAGCCAACTACCACAAAAAACGCCCCTCCCCCCAATAATACGAATGAGTAATCAATATCAAGAAAACAAAATGTGCAAAGTGTAATTTAGTGGTACAGTCCCAGCCGAGGAGTGGTCCAGGATGCAATATGTTCAGGAAAAAATGGAGACCCTTGAGGACATGCCTGGGAATGAGAACTGCATTGAGACACCCCTGAGTCAGCTGGTTAAGTGGTCTTGTTTGTTGGTCCTGAGGAACCCCTGTATTGGCTGTTTTGCTTAGTTTTTTTTTTAAGTTTAACAATACTTATAATTCATTATTCATTCATTGACTAACTATTAACATGGCTGTTCATTCACTACAACAGAGAGGAACTACTCTGGCTACTATGGTAAACAATGAACAAGTTGGTTGTTTGCATACTTGTGTATTTCTATACATATGGTGTGTTGGATGTTTGCTCCACCCTAGCTGACCAAACAGTTCTCAATTACTCAGGGCTGAACATCGCTTTTAAGCTGAAGGGTGGCAGACCCTGGATGTTGAAGCTCTTGGTTATGGCAGTGTACCTCATTGCATGTTCTCATGTCAGGATCTCCAGTTGTTCAGCCTCAACCCCTTTGTTCAGTTACCAGAGAGTGTGAGAGTGTTTCACTGGAGGGTACCAAGGCCCAGCACCGCAGAGATGGGGTAAGAGGGCGGAGCAGCAACCAAGGGTGGAGCCGAACATTTGGTGAGAGAACAGAACTGTGGGAAAGGGCTGAGGAAACACACAGACAAGCGTGCGTACACACCACCATGTGAGCATACTTAGATCCCATTATACATACTGTAGGTTGTACAGTACATGCTGAGAGGTAAACACTCATCTTTCTCACACAGGCAGACAAGGAATCATCCACCGTACTCCAGTCAGGCCCTTTAGCACAATCTGTCCTCATGTTCTTTTCCAACCCTGGCAAAAACCCCCTCCCACCTTTGGCCTGGACTTACATGGTATCTGCCTTTTACAGTACGATGTTAGCAGGCACATGTGCCCACAGCTAAGCAGAAAGCCAGCAAGCCAGCAGAAAGGAATCTCTGTTTTGTGTAGGGCTCTTGGCCGCTTGTTGGGTGCATTTGTACTAATGCCTCATACTAAAGTCATGCCAAACACTGCTATGTAAAAAAACACACGTTATATATTCAGATGAATCATTTGAGTAAATAGATAAAATTGGAGTATGAAATGCATTCATTGTTCTCATAAATTGTTCAGTAGCCCTCACTGTAAATTTTAGTCAAGCTCCTTTGACATAGAAGGCATGTTTTTTAAAATTTTCTTTTCCTTTTGTCATGAATGAATACAGTAGTCTGTATATGTAGCAGAGAGCTCCCGCATGTTCAGCTGGGAGATGTATTTCAGTGGATAATTGCTGGACAGCAGGCCTATAGATGGCACACATTTTGCAAGGGCTCATTCTACTGGTTCAAGGGGACAGATAAATTGGAAAGACAGTACTGTAAGATGCGATTTGGCTTTGTTTCAATTACGCTTGCAGGTGCCAGAACAGTTGCCCTGTACACCCATGTAAGAGTATAAACTCTTTGAGGGCACACTGATGTTGAGGAGTATACCTTTCAACACTGCACTGCACAACATTTTTTGTTATGTAAAAAAGTGTGTGTTCTGGCAAAATATAGTTATGTCAATGACTATAAATGTGGACACAAATATGCACTGAAGTATAACAGCATAGAAATATCTTCTCAGATTTGTCATATTTTTTTCTTATCACAAGTCTTTGCACTCAATACGCATATATTAATCAACCTAAAACATTTTTGTTGATAAGAAAACAAAGTAGGAAGGTTGGCTAAGGGAGTACTTTCGAGGATTCAGAAGGGAATGGTGGAGGATTCCTTGAAGGCTGTCTTTGCACAAAACGTGCATGTTTACACACATTTGTACCCTTCTAGCCTTCACTAAACACCTACATTCTTAGAAAATGTCTTTGGAATGTTTTTTGCTATGGTTTTCTACCCACCAATTTAGAAAACGTTGTGCTCATTTCAACTTCATTCTACATTCATTCCATTGTGTTTTGTTCACCCCTAGTACTCATCTTAATATTTTGTGCCGTCACAACTACAGGCAGAAATTACCACGTAAGGCATGCTGTTACAGCTTGCCTCCATTGGAGGGCAGTCTACACTGTAAAAATTGAATATGTGGGTGGAACTGATTGAAGGTCAGTGTGCTTCTTTTTTCTTCCATACATGATACGATTACGATTTAGGATTTTGAACAAAAATAGTACAGCCAGGATAGACTTGAGCCACGTAAGCTTACAGAGGGAAAATCCGTTTTGAATTGCTTCTCCTAGACACATCTTTGATTGTGTCCTTCCTGTAATAGTATGATGACAGAAATTTCAGTGCTTTTAATTTACGGGCTAAGGACTTGGTAAACATTATCATACATTTCAATATTTTACATAAAGAATGGCAGTAAATGTTGGGATGTGCAAAGACCTACCCCCTCTGAGACTCTCCTCCATCATTCCCATCAGGCTTTGCACCAGTCCCATGTCACAGGGACATACAATATGCCCTTCACAAGTATTCACAGGTTGAATCACCGATACAGTATAATGCATTAAACACATTTCATAATGAAACATTCATATGTTATCTACACACTCATACAGAACCCTGCTCTATCAATGTAGAGGGATTTATATGAGACTTCTGTATGTATCATATAAGATATTGTAGGTTCATAATTTTCTCTCTGCACCGTATGTTTTTTCCAAAAATAAATCATGACTGTGTGTTTAGACTGTCTTGACAGATTTTCGGTTGACAAAGCACACATCTCCTGCAGAAAAATGTAATGATCTTAGAGGAGAGAAGAGAAGAGAAGAGAGCCGAGTCAGATAGAAAGAGATAATATCTGGAGAGGAGGAAGAGCAGAATGAAAAACAAGGAAACATGTGCATTGTTGTGTGTAAGGGGAGGTGACAGAGCTGTAGGTGATGCGTTCAGAGGGAGGATTCGTACTGCAGGAGTTCATAAAGAAGCGGACCATCCCTATACCTGATGCCCACCGCATTAGGGCTAATGTACTGCAGCACATTTATGGTCCTGCGCAGGCGCCGATCCACAAAGTGCGCATCCCAGGCTGGGTAGCGTTTTCTGGGCATGTCTATCTTGATGAGAGGACCCTCAGGCCGGATGGGCCTGCCAGCTGCATCCACAGGTTCTGTGGACCTCACCTGGAAAACCGGAAGGCAGGTGTCTGTGGCTGTTTCATCTGACTCCTCATGTTCCCCTGCCAGACCCCGTGTGGGGGTGGCCTGAGAGCCACGGGGGCCTGGAGTGGGTGCCATGGGCTCGGCCTCGGGGGGTAATGGAAGGCCCCACAGCAGCTCAGCACAGCAAGAGCTGGCTAGCACCCTCAGCCGGGGGCCCATGGGGTGTAGAACCCCGTAATAGAGAACCATACAGGCCACACCTGAGGCAAAGCACAGGAAGACGCCACAGAGGGCAAAAGAGGCATAGGCGTCAGTGGTGGCTGGGTCGCGATAAGCATACCAAAGGGAGCTGAGGATGGCATTCTCTAACAGTACTACTGTGTAATAGGCCACCATTCTGTACCGTGTCCGGCCCTCACGAACATTGAACCAACAGAAGACATAGACCACACCCACCACCATATTGAACAGTACCTCCTCCCACTTGGACATGCAGAAGTCGGTGCCGCCATGGATGACCCAGAAAGCCATGGCACACCAGTGGAGCACCACAAAAATGCCAAAGTAGATGTGGAAAACAGAGGCAAATAGGGCAAGGGAGAGCACCCGTGAGGAGATGGTAAAGAGGCGCCAAAACAGATGCACCAGGGCACCTCGGTAGCTCATGCTCTTCTTGTCGTCACGTGAATCACGCAGGAGTTTGTGGTAAGAAGCTAGCACCCAGGCCAGGGACAGGAGGGAGGACATGGCAGAAACACCTGGGAATAAAGATGGAGAGAGTAAGAGTAAGAGCAGAGAAAGACCCAGAATGGTAAGAATGAGAGAAACTGACATATGCTTATGAATGGTTCTAAAAACATAAGAAATGTATAAGAAAAATATTTGTTACATTTGAAGGATAACCCAAAGAATTAAGGTTTTATCTTGTCTTGGCTGCCATTCCACTTACTGTATATGGTATGTTAAATTTCAGCCAAAGCAATCCATCACATTTTTGAAAGGCATATTATTACCAAGATCATCATAGGTCATTCAGTCAACACATTTAGTGCACCAATTCAGTTTCCTTAAGACTTGTATAATACTAGTGACAGCAGATATGTCAGAGCAGTAACCTGCTGCACAAAAAATGATAGAGGATTATCTGCAGAGCAGCAGCATGGTGCCTCTCAGCAAATGTATTGATGGCATTTCTATAGACACCCAGTCAGGGAAGGGTATCATTTGTTATGATTGAATTGCCTTCCTTGGGGAGCTGTACTGCATGAGGAAACTGGAATAGTAAAAGAGGTTTCAATAACAAGAATGATGCATGTTGGAAATTGGATACAACAGTGGAGAATATTGCACGCTGTAAATACAGTGATATCGGAACTTCACAGAAAAATGGATTGTCGAGTGTAAAATGCGGAAGCCTCTGAGCATCATGCGATAACCACAGTATGACATACAGTATAATGAAAAAAACACAGATGACAGATAAAACACTAGAGTCTAACAAAATTAGACACTAGTGTTGCTCGTATAGAGCCTTTAGGGAACCCCTTACACTGCAGCCACTCAGCCTTGTTGCTCTGGATCATGATGCAGAGCTGCAGCACCAGCTGAGGGGCGCTTTCTAAGAAGGTCTCTAGCAGTCGCAGCATGTTGACATCGGCATATTCATACATCATAGCCCAGTAAAAACGCCGCTGGTTCTCCTTCTGCCGGTGACTTTGTATACCAAGGTACATGGTGCGGATGTACCTGCAGAGAGAAAAAGGATGGACTGTTAGACTGTCTAAACATTCTGGTATATATCTAATAATAAATATTCCACTGTGTTGGTAGAAAAAGGTTGAAGAACATGCAATGACACCAATATTACATCTTTGCTGCCCAAAGAAATATAGTGTTCTGTACATCACACATGGTTGAGAACACTAGAGGGCATACTTAGCTACACTTTTTAGTATACAGTAAAATTTATCGATCTCCATTCCTGAGGAGTTTATTAGTGAGTTCTTTATTACTTAAGGGCACTTTTCAGGTGTTTACCAATGAATAATGTTGACTTTAATAAAATGAAAACTTAAGGGATTGGACAAAAACGTGCGGATTTTGATTGCCACATGCATTTTGTGAAAACAAACATCAACTAAAGGACACTCAAAAAGTGTTTCATAATCACAACATCCGCTTCCTTAGGCACCAAGTAAGTTCTTGCAAATCTTATCAGCTTTACTCGACAGTAACTGCCTTGTGTAAAGCAGCAATGAGAAAAATGTAACTGGTATGGCCAAAATAAAAAAAATGTCAATCTTTGTCCTCTGAAGGTGTTATATTGAACTACAGTAAGCAAGGCAATAATTATTCTCTTAAGATTGTCAGATACAGGACTGGCTATTTTCATGACTGATTGAATTTCATAATGTTGAAGTGACTCTGGTGAAGCCAGGGAGACAGTAGGTAATGCAGCTGAGAACTGGCGGGTTAATTGAATCAAGCTCATGTTGCAATCAAAGCTGTATTACTGATTTTTTTTTTTTTTTCAAAGGACAAGACACCAAGATTCATTGTGTTCTGCTGAGCAAATATGTAATATGCCCAGGGCTGTGATATAGCTAATTAAGATCATAATCTTCTTTGGGTATGGATTTTGAAATGGAGCACTGCAGTTGGAGCCTCCAATTAACATGCGCAGAAGAAGACGAGTAAACAATGATGAGGAAAACATTTTGTGGATCAAAACGTTGGACAGAAACATCACACCACACGCTTGAAAATGCACAGTAAAAAGCATCAATCGATCCAACAAAAGAAAATCATGAATACAAAAAGAGGGAAAACACCATTCTGGCGGGGTTTATCCTCTGTTATCTGTAAACAACTTTAGCTCTTCAAACATGCTAACCCAAGTCTGGCTGTAGAGAAAACAATTACTGAAACTAGTATGAGAGTTATAGTGGTTTATCGTTCCTAACAGTGACTTCAGCCTGTGCATATTGGGCGGTAGCTGCAGGGCCGAACTGCCTGAGCTTGCAGAGCGGCCAAATAAATCCAGCACTTGATGTGAAGGCAGTCAACCGAGGACAATAGCGTAGCAAGGACAGAAATAGACTAGACAGTAGCACTCCCCAAAACAAATTGAGAGGCCATGGATCTAAAATCAGTTCCTAAAAGTGAGACACAAATTCACTGCAGCAAAACAAACAAAACCCGGAAATGGTTATGAGTGGTTTTCAACATAATTAGCTTCTGCATTAGCTACCGGGGAAGAGATTACTGCTTAATTTGAAAAACGGCTGAGAACAGTGCACTGTAAAGAATGTGTCATCTAGTAGGGTCTGATTACTTTTGGTTATTGTTGTAAGATTTGAGCATTAACCAGTTTCTCCATACACACAATACAACTCTAAACAGCCCTCTAGACCTTCAGTTAAATCTGATAATGGGAACATGAAATCCATCTGGTACATGTGGAAGGCCAACTGTTTCTCAGTTTTTGTTTACTTGTGCTCACAAAATAATTAATGATCTCGACAGACGCTTTGGCTTCCTGGGATCACAAAATATTTGTCTTACAACCATGAGACATAATTTTGATGTGACACATTTGATCTTGGTAAAATTGATTTGAGGCTGTTATTTTGACAGAATTAGTATTTGCAGTATTATGTATTATATGCTGAGAACAACACAGGAAAAACACTTTTCTTGTGATCACTACATAATTATTTAATGGCCAAAAAACAAGGATGCTGTGGTGGGAGATCACAAAAAAATAAATGTGACATTTGTAAAGAAATAAGACATCTCAACTAAAATGGCTTGGTCTTTTTTTTCTGCCCACAACAAAAACAAAGCTCCCTCTGCGTCACTTTTGTTTTTGTGACAAAGTTGGCAACCTCTACATGGTCCAGTCTGTCAATTAGCTAACCTGAGAAGACAGCTAGAGTTGGATAATAAACTACAGAAATGAAACAAAGGAACAAAAGCAGCTACAATATTAGTATTCAGACTTGAGAAACCAGCTCTGGTATTTGGTACATTTTAGCAGCAGCATTACAGTTTCACTAAGAGACATGAAAAAGAAAGCTCATATGAAGATGTAGCTGATAAATATGTAGTGAATCATTATAGCCAGCAAAAAGATGTTTTGTCATACAATGCAGACTACATATTTTATATAGTTATTTACTGAAATAAAATATCTTCTGTTGCTAACACTGTTATGGCATCCTCTACCGACTGATTCTAGGCCGGTCATGTATAGAGATTTGAGGTTTGGCTGGGCAAGGAAATAAAGGAGCACAGGGATGGTGATTTTTCTCAGGACAGTGGACGGGAGGGTGGGCAGTAAGAGTCACCATTATATCAAGAGGTAAACGCTGGCATTCCGTGACATTTTCAGTTTGACTGGTAAATGTCAGATGGAACAAGTCAACCCATCTCCTCACTAATGACATGCCACAGAGACCTACACAGGCCCTTTGTCTCTATCCCCCAATTTCCATTAGTCTGTATGTTCTACTGATACGTCTCGCTGATCTGTAGTACAGAGACAACAGTCTTCATGGCCTCCCTAGCTGTCTCACAGCCATGCTAGCGGCTATGTGAGGCTGTACGGGGCAGCATGCTGTGATGCCCGCAATGCCAAAGCTAACTTGTTGCTGCTAAGAAGGTGTGTTGTTTACCATGCACGCCATCTTTTTCTTAACATGTTAGCATTTGTTGGTTACCATTAAACACAAATCACAGATGAGGCTGATGGGAATGGAATCGTTTGGCAGGTATTTGGTCATAAAACAAAGTATTGGACAAATTCATTTTTTGACATAATGGTGGTGCTCGATAAAAAGTTGTGTACACGTTTAAGTCAAAGCCGCCAAAGTGAGCGCCATGGTGGAGCTGCTAAAGTAAAAGTCACAAAATCACGAAAGTCATTAGGATACATTGGCTGGGAAACATGAGTTTCTGTTCAAAATTATTTACTAATGTATCTACTTGTTTTTGAGATATTTCATAGGATAAGTGTAAACTTTAAATTGATGGTAGCGATTGATGAAAAGTCAGACACCCACTAAAGTCAATAGGATTTATTTTCTGGGCTAAAGTGATATCTATTACAAATTTCATCCATCCAATAGTTGTCAAGACATTTCACTAAAAAACAAAACTGTGGCAATGATTTATTTTACATTGGCTCCAGCCCCCGCAACCCTGTTCACAGGATAAGCGGTTGACGATGGATGGATGGATGGATGGATGGATGGATGGATGGATGGATGGATGGATGGATGGATGGATGGATGGATGGATGGATGGATGGATGGATTTATTTTACACGCCTGTCATTTCTGAATAATTTACGAGTCAGATGTTTCCTGGTAAAGAACTAAGTAATCTGTCACTTATTATAGGGGAAAAGATACAGTATTCAATGTGTACATTCGCAGTTAATTAATTGGAATGAATTGCTAGTTTAAACTAGAGAGGCTTTTAGCCATGGCACAGCTGAACATGCGAAAAATAGAAATTTGTCAACAGGCAAATACAATAGGCATTGTCTTTAACAATAAATGCATAATGAATTTATATTGGACTTTTGAGAAGGACTTTCCCATTTCTCTACATGTTAGTACTAAATTACATCATTCTTTCTATAGAAAACTTACTAGAGCTTTTTTTTTTACTAAAAATGTAACTAAAAATGTCAACCATGGTGGGGCTAGAGGAAAAGTCTTGTACAAAATTAAATGGCAATCAGTTGTTGAGATGTTTCAGTCTGGACCAAATTGGTGGACCAACCCACAGACAAGCATGACCTTGCTAGAGCCACGTGGAAAAAAATAGCATCTTCATGGATGATATAACAAAGTATGGATATTTGTTTCTTTATTTCCTGACCACTGGCTTCTTGTCAGCAGTGGCGCTCACTTGTATTTTGTTTAGCATTAATACTATCGTCCGTTGTTCATTTTAAAGTGACGGCCTTCTGTATGTGCAATAATTCAAACTTCAGCTCTCATATTCAAGCACTAAAAGCTAAATGATGGTTCTCACTGTACACATCCACCCCTTTCCTTTCTGATAGTATACACTGTTAGTTCATATTCCCTTGGTTTCAGAAAAAAAAAAAACTTGTACAGTTGAACACTTTGGGTTTCACGGCTGTCAGAAAAATCGGAACTCACTCCATCACATCTCCAACACACACACACACACACACACACACACACACACACACACACACACACACAGTGTATGCCTTCGCAAGAATCTCGCACACATCCCGCAATTGTGATGCACACTGTTAACACTCCCACTGTGCCTTTTTCAGATATAGTAACACAAATGGCTCTCTAAAAATAAGCACACACAACTCACAAACACACACATGCATGCACGAGCACACTTGTCAGCGCTGTAGGTAATAGAGGATTTCCTTTCTATTCCAGACACATTTGTCAGATGGGTCTCTCTCTGTCTTCCTCCCCTTGCCTCCTGCTCTCACTCCACTTAGGCTATTGTCCAGTCCTTGATGCTTCACCCCCCCCTTTTCTCTTTGAGCTCCATAGCTCCTCTACAGGGCTCCTCATGAATTATTTGTGGGGCGATCATAGCGATTGCTCATGGCTCGTTAAGCAGCGTACGCATGGCCTAACAGCTCGACGCTTTGCCGGGGTCGTGTTCCAAGCTCAGCCGTCTGCCATTGCTGCCGAGACACAGCAACCATTGGCCCCCAACCCCACCCACCCCCCACACACACACACACACACACACACACACTCATGCACAATCACAGACACAACATCAAGACTGTATTGAACCTGACCCAGTTACAGATATGAAACTGGAATTACAAGGTTTACATGTGTAGACTTTTTGAGATCTGAGCATAAGCTGCATTGAGAGGACAGGTGGAATAACAAACACACACACAAACACACGCCATGTGGACAAGTTGTCCACATGGTGTTGTTCCCCCCTCTCCTCCAGAGTCATCGACCAATGAGTCATCCAACCACCCTTGTACTAATCCCTTGAGTGGGTGGTTAGAAGAATCACACACACACCTAGCCAAGTTTAACAGCATCTGTTTCTGAAGTCATGCTCGTAGGAAGGCTCAGCAGCTCAGACAGCATTCATATCTTGTCATAAGCTGATTCATAAGAAGATCACAAGTACTATTACAGCAGCATGTAACAGAGCTTATGCATCCTCTGTTAACAGGTGGAATCTGGCAGAACACTAAGCATGGGGGACACATGTCATATGCAAGCCCTGAGGGTTTATGAAAAAGTGTGTATGTGTGTAAGGTGGAGGAAATGCCAGCTGCAATGAGTCACACCCTGAGTCACTCCGAGGGGCCACACGTCGACTCTCAATGATATTTAACCCTCCTTTATCAGGGAGATTTAAATTCTCCCTCTTTTGCTCGGCATCTTCACTCTGTGCCTTTTCTCTCTATTCATAACTCTCCCGAGAAGCCCACCTCGTTTCCAAGACAGGATTTAATTTCCGTGTGGACATTTTTTCTGCTTTTTTTCAATGCAGATTTTCTTTTTGAGGAAAGTGGTGGAAGGTGTGTGTGTGTGTGTGGAGGGGAGTGGGGTAGCAGTAGCAGCAGGTACTGCCTATTCATGGCCATTCTGTGTCCTATCTTCTTGTACTGTTTGGCTCTGTCTCCACCCTTTTTGGTGCTCAGTTGCCCAATTAGATTATATCAGCAAATCTGTCCATCATGGAGGCAATTTTGGAAAAGATCCCATGCCTCTTTCTATTGTTTTAAAATAACCACCATTTGAAAAAAACATTATTGCTGAAAGAAAAGCACACACGCACAACAGGAGTAACAATTACAGTGAGGACTGAACCCTTGAAAGAGTTGCAAACAATTCTAAGATGCAAATATATTTTGAAAAAGCAATTAAATCTTATCACAAACTCAACTTACCTGCACATTAATTTAAATTTATCAGTAAATACTGTAATATTTAATTGTTTAGGTCATTTAGCAAAAAGCCAAACATTTAATATAGCTTCTTGAATTTGAGGATATGCTGCTTTCCCTTGTTTTACATTGTAGTAAATATAATATTTTGGTGTTTTAAGTGATTTGACAACATCATAGACCAAATGATATTTTTTTTAAAAATGATTTCAATCAGATTAATCAACTATGAAAATAATTGTCATTTGCAGCACTGCATATTGATCTGGATGCTGTGGTCAGAAGATTTCCCAGGCCTTTTGGTCCTACCTGTTACCTATAAGTTACCCTTGTTATGTGAAATTCCTCTATTTGATCATTGCTAATCTAATGATTTCTCCATGTCCATTGCTTTTAATGTCTGCCCCTATATCTTTCAAGGATACTAGTGTATAACTGTTATTGTAAAGTGTAGAAAAGTGACATGATTTGATATGTGCTGTTATCACCATTTTTTTTCAAGCACACCTCCATCACCATGACTCTTGGTCAAAGTTTAAGGTCTCCTTCTTTTAGTCTTAAGTAAGAAGTAGCAATTATGCTCATTTAGTACAGAAAACACACACACTATTGTCATCTTTTATGCTCTTATGCAACCTTTATAAACTGCATTTGTGAAAAAAAAATCTGTTGCAGCTTACTATGTAAGGCACAGATTTTTCTGGAGCACCTGGAGTTACCTACCAGGATGGCAGCAGTGGATAAAACACAGATGGCTATGTCTATGAATGGCTAGTAGAATTTAGTAATTTTGAAGAAGAAAGTCATCTTTTCACTCAGCAATAGTGAGGTCAACAGTACAGATCAGCTATAGAAAAACTGTCAGGGAGTCAGTCTCTTGCTCAAGGACACTTCAGAAGGCCTTCTCACTAATCTGCCATCCTTTTGCCCTTAACAGTGACTAAAAGTATCACAGCTCCAGCAGGAGTTTAACACTGATGTCAGTGTTTGTTATTAATCATCTCTTCAACTCAGCATCTTAACTTCAATTGAACAGGAATAGGAAATGAAAATGTAACATTAAGTGTTAACATTTAATCGTATGTCAAGACTAGGGATTTTTGCACTTTCTAGACACACTTTGTGGCTCAATTGGCTTCACCTTTAACAGTGTACTGCTGATCCTACTGATCAGACATGTCTTTATCCTCCTTATGGCAGGTGAATAGACCTGGATGAAAGGCTGGCTGAGTTGAGATCTGAATCCCACAGGCGAGTCAGATACACTCACATACAAACACACAACGATCTGTGACGAGTGCCTTTGTACAATTCCTACACCGAGAGCTGCTGGAATGTTAAATGGAGACCAGGTTGACATGATGCAAGCTGTAAGCGATGGGGTGCGGCAAGGCGAGATGAGAGATGCTGTGTCAATTCTGCTCCACCCTGTCAGTTCTGTGCACACTGGTTAACCATCTCTGATGTCTTGACTAAATATTATCACTGTAATTATAACACTTCATACATAAACATAATCTCATGTGGCCCATTTGAAAAGAGGATTTATGATGGAGAATTTTTAAGGTCACTAATGCCAGTGAGAGTCTTAACATATGAGCTTACTGTATTTTGGTGCTTCATTTATAAACTGACGTTAGCTTGTTGGCATTGTGCTAATTTTAACAGCTCAGTTAACCTTATACTAATCTGCATAAATCATTGTCACAACCATAGTGACTAATTAAGTTATTTTTTTTATCATGATAGAAATATAGAATCTATAATTTTATTGAAATGAGTCTGCCTGCATCAAGTTTTTCACTGTAGCACCAGAGCAAAAAAGTCGGCTAGTCATAAGCACCTTCATTGCCATTTATTCCTGCAGCTGACATCAGACATTTTGGGAAATTTGCTTGTTCATTTTCTTGCCAAAAGCAATTAGCATTAGCATTAAGGCTGGATGCAGGGAAAAATAGCTAGCCTGGCACCATACAAATGTAAAACGTAAAACTGCCTACCAGCACATCTAAAGTTAAAGGTTATATAGGCAACATTACACAACGTTCTAAATGAGTCAATGTGCTGGACTACTTCTTGGCCTCCAGCACTCACTTGCTGAAGTTTTCTCATTCACTGTGATGACAAGACACCAGGCATCCTACTAAGAAACAGTCCAATCTTTATGTTAAGCTAAGCTATCGGTCTCCTGGCTGTAGATCTTCACATCTAACTCTCAGCAAGAAAGTGATTAAGCGTAATTCCCAAAATGTCCAACTATTCCCTTCACTGTATGATTCAGATGTTGAAGAAAACTGAATTTGTTTTACATTTCATGTGGCAGCATTTTCCTTCCTTTCTTTATCTGTGAACACAACACAAACACTGACCCCTAGTGTGTATTCTAGCTCTCCTCTCCTTTGCTATACTCTCTCCTTTTTCGCTGTTCGCTGTCATTTGTCACCATTAGCAGAGGTCCTAAGGTATCCCAACTCATTGCACTGTGATCACGTGACATTGTGCCACCACTAAGACAAGTGCAAAGCAGAGGGAAGAGAGTAAAATGTAAATTAGAGGCAAGGATATGACATGATAGTGGATGAGGTAGGAGGAGAGGAAAAGTAATGAATAGTTAGGTTAAAAGTAAGAAAAGACGAAGATGAGTGGACGATGTAAGAGCAAGAGGGGTAGACGAGTCAGGTGATCATGGCCTCTGTGACTTTAGATGGATGGCAGCCAGTGATTCAGAATGATCTGAGATAATCTGGGGCCGTTCTCCAATAATGGACTAAAGCTCGCTACGGATAAGGAGATGCAGATTCTGTATCAGTGCTAAAGAGGAGAAATGTTGCCATGCCTTTCAGATACAGAACGCTTTCACTACAGCTGGGCAATAGCAGCTATCAACAACAATGGGGCTGCACTACCCAATATCCAGAAGGGTAATCAAATGAAAAGCAGGCTTAATTAAATGATTGATTTGATTCAACAGTCAAAATTAAAACTACATAATGGGCTCTGGCCAACATTTTCAAGTAAAAATTACACAGACTGAAAGGATACACTGAACCTGCTGTCACATGCAGCATGTTCCCCAAAGTCTTAACATTCAAAACAGCAATGTTAACAGCATTGTTTTTTTTCCATCCAACAGCAGTGTTCAAGTAGTAGTCATGTAGATACTGACGTCACTTACCGACATCTGCTGTTCACCTGGTTTTGCTGAATCTACTATTTTCAATGAGGGAACACAATGTCTGATAGTCAAAGATACTTGCAAGGCAGCAGGTTTACTAATACCTTAAAGTTGAAACTAAAGATTATTTTGATTCATGTGCTGAAAATTGTTTTTGATTAATCAATTGATTTTTTGGGTCTAAAATGTCAGAATGTAGCAAGAAATACATGAATCCGTTTCCTAAAGCCCAGGATAATGTAATGTCTTCAAATGTCTTGTTTTGTCTGACAGTCAGTCCAAAACCCAAATATTGAGAGTTTCTGTGTCACATACAACATAGTAAAGCAGCAAACCCTCTCGTCCGAGAAGATGGAGCTAGAGAATGTTTTGCATTTTGCTTAAGAACTTATTTAATTTATTATCAGAATAGTTGCAGATTAAAGCATTAACATAAAATGGTAATACTACTTCATGTAAAATTAACAATTTAAAATTTTGAAGTTATTCAATACTTCTCACCCGCTGCATGCTGGGGTAGGCTCCACTTGCCACATTCATTCGTTTTGATTTTAGCTTTCTTGAGGACATGGCTGGCAATAGCTTTTTGATTTGTTCTTTGTTTTTCAAAGGTTTAAGTGTCAGTTGCAGTGATATTTCTGAATTACCTTCTCAAACACACGGCACATTACAGCTGGTTTCACACTTCTTTTTATCAAATGTACTGAAGAATTCCCGGGGCACGCACACAAAACAGGCTGCTATATGACTTCCTCTGCCAGTGAGACGAAATTGACAGAATGAGCTTAAAAATTAATATAGGAGGTTATTACAGTAACAGCAATCTGTTTCTCTGTGGCCTTCTGCAACCTTAAAATACTTTCTTTGGAGAGAAATGCCCTGGCAGCCTGAAGTGAAATCCTCTTTTGCTCTCCCTGTCCTGCATATGTCCATCACTCACTGTCTCCCCACCCCTCCTGTACTGTTTTTGTGGCTGCTCTTCAACTAGAGGAAGGGCCAGATTATGTACAGATTAAGAAGAAAAGGCTTGACCCACTTGCTTTTCAAAGAGCACCAAACCATAAAGGGCCGTGTGGAGGCTGACTTCCATTCAGTGTCAGCACTTCTGTTGTGCTGTGCGAGACACTTGAAGCTCATGTTTATTGCTCTTAAGACTATAATTAGCAGGGCTGGCTTATGGTGTTAAAAAGCTTGCCTGACTTGGAGACTGATTGAAAGTTCTCTGCGTAAATCTCTGTTGTGCCTGTGAGTTTTTACCGCCACTATCACATAACCAAAAACGCATAATCATCTCACAGTGAGTTTTTAAAAAATATATGTTTTAGGTTTGATGGGCTTGCTTGCAGGTTAGGTGGCATTATGGATAACACAAGAATGGAGACAAGAGCCAAGTCAGCACACAAGGAGGAAAAGAGAGAGGTGAGGTGGGGTGGGGTGCGGGGTGAGACGGAGATAGAGAGGAGAGTCAGTGGAGATAACCGCCAAGAGGAGGCAAGAGGAGGAGAGAATAGAGAGAAGTGACAGTGTGATGTAGTGACAGAGGAAGTGGAAGGAGGCGAGAGGCAGCAAAAGTGGCAAGACAAAGACACAAGGAAAAGCTACTAGAGGTAGAAAAGAACCTGGGGAGTGAGAGGAGGGGAGTGAGAGAGAATGAGACCCAGGAGGTAAACTAATCACCGAGCACGCAATGCAATTTTCTGGCTCTGTGCCTCCACTCCACCATACTCCTCCCTCCTTCACTCTCGCCCCCACCACCACCACCACCACTACCACCACCACCATCGTGTCAGGCGCTCTCTTTACTATTCCGCTCACACACACTGTCTCTTGCTCCTCTATCTATCAGGCTGTACCATTTTAGCGTTCCCCTCTCCTCTTTAGTACTCCCCACTAATCCCCTCTGGCTCCCAAAAATGGTTTGAGCCACTCTGGCCATTAGCATTAAAAGAAAATGCTGTGGATGAAAGGAAAGAGTGTTTTAATGAGAAGGATTTGGTGTATTTTCAACAATTATTATTTTGTGCTGCAGGATGTTTCTTCAGGTGTTCTTGCACCACATCTTTATGATGGTGGTTGTGTAACTGGTAAATGATGGGATAATACAAACACAGCACGAGGAAAGAAAAATGATGTAAAACAGAATCTGTCTGTTTGCATCTGTGCATGAGCATGCGTTCGTGTAGTGTGCCTTTGCCCCGAGGCGAAGGCATTTAGGAAGCGTTTGATATCGCTGCGGTAAAGGTTTGAAAGTGTGTTCAGTCTCTCTCCCGAGAGCGTCGGCAGCGCCTGCCTGCCTCACTGTTTTGCAGTGCCTTGATGATGATGATAGATGTTCGCTCCAGACATGCAAATAAAGGAGGCGGCTCCCCAGAACTGCACACATGCTCTCACTCAAAAAAATGCACACACACACACACCACAGCACATGTGTATGTTTGACTATGATCAAGTCATCCATTGATATATTAATCTTCCTCTTTAGGGAATATACCCCCGGGAAAATACAGAACGCTCCCACACACACAGCAGTCTCAAATCTGCCCTATTTTCACAGCCGCACTGACTGGAGAGGAAGATTAGTCACATAACGTGCTAATTTGAAAGATAGGACCCCTTCTCTAAGAGGAAGGTGTGAATGTGTGACAGGAAAGCAAGCTAGCTCATTATTGACATGCAGTGTATGTCAACTCATCCATCATAAGTGACAATGCTGCTGCTACTGAGGCTTATGGGGAATCTCTCTCACACACACACACACACACACACACTACAGGATCAATTTCAACAAGCTTATCAAATTTTCACTCTTACACAGCAGTATCAGTGTGCACATTATCTATGTGTTTCTCCCTCTTGGTCTCGCACGCGCACACACGCACAACCACACACACACACACACACACACGCGTATTAAATAAGTGCACAGATGCAAACAAATTAGGCTTCCACACAGACCAACATGTCACTTCCCAAAACATGTCATGACTTACGCATTACACATAAAACACCTACACTAAAAGATTTACACACACGTCTCTTCCGTTTTCAAGTAAAAAAAACTTACACACATGCACAATCACATTTTTACACCAGGCTTCACACCATCAGACGGTGTCACTATGGGAAAGCCCCGAGCCCTATGCTAACCTGAGGGGATCCACTGACACAAAGCATATGTGTGAGCCCCCAACTGCTAGTCACTGACAGGCCCGCTGAGCAAAACCTGTTGTGACAGATCAAAATATCAGCCTGGCAGGCGAAGGGAAGGAGAAAGGGTGAAAGCACATTAAGTGGCCACCATAACAACTAATCCAAAGGTACTTTAGCTATGTGGGGTACTTTCAGGTCACAG
Organism: Lepomis macrochirus; assembly: GCA_024633595.2. Lineage (NCBI taxonomy): Eukaryota > Metazoa > Chordata > Actinopteri > Centrarchiformes > Centrarchidae > Lepomis > Lepomis macrochirus. The sequence goes on along the minus strand of JALXJV020000017.1, from coordinate 21,241,794 downwards.
ACAAGCACTAGTGCAGTAGGGCTGCACAGCAGACTGAGGGAGATATAGTTACTGACGATGAGGAAAAAAAATTAACCGTCATCATAGTTTCCTTCAGACACACAAAGCTGTGATGGAAAAAAATATCTCTCCTGCCCATTCCAGCATTTTCAGCCGCATAAACAGCTTCCTCCCATCACCCAAACACTGGCTAACACAATATGATATAAATCCTCTGAGACAGCTGCCTGCATTCATGGGGGAAGCTTTTCCAGCTCTTAAAAACACATACATGGAAGCACATGCAGAGCAGCAGACACTACATACATGTAGAGACTCAGCCAGGATGAGAAGTCCTGGGTCTGCTCTACCTTTCTGTGCTGGGGGATGGTTAGATGGAAGAAAGAGGGAAAAAGAGATGGGGGGATGGGGCCAGATCGATAGATGTATCCCTGGAACTCTTCCTTTCTTTCATGAATCTACGCAGGGAAGATCAGGTGCTGACAAGGCAAAGCCCCCCTTCAGACACTAGGCTTCTTCCGGCACTGAGGGGACTTCATCAGAGCAAAAAACAAATGACTGACTGAATGAGCAGACGCAAACATCCCTCATGCAGTAATACTTGTCATATCGGTAAAAGAAGTGTGTGTATGATAGCAGGTATATCTCCTTGTCTGTGCCTCAGGGTGAAAATGAAAAGGCTGTGATGTGTGATAAAATGCATACTCTTTGTTAAAAAACAGTGAACATAGTGTAGTATGTATGATGTATTGACAACATGACAAGAGGGATGTTTAAAGATAGTGGTGTAATCTTCATGGGTTGTCAAAAATACTCTGACAGGTACATGTCTTACATTTAAAGTAAAACATGCTGCAGGACTGTGAGCTGTGGCTTATTTGAAGCTCAAGTATTTGAGAAAGAACCAAAAGTTCTACTCTTTACTTCTACCCATCTATATTGTTTGGCTCTTCCAGGGATGTACTGGCACTGAAATTCAGCCCAGGACTTTGAGATGGAGAGGTCTTTCATACGAATGCCGTGTGGGGGTGCGGAGAAAGATTTTTTGCTGTTATTTTAATATACAGGCTAGTGATCATTTTGATGAAGGCCTTCAAGAAAGTTTTTATGACACCTGCCTCTTAATTTTGTATAAGCAAGGCACCACTGCAATGAACAAGACCAGGTCAGGTAAGCCCGAGTCAGTCAGAAAGCTAAAATATATATATATAAATATATATATTTAATATATAATTAAATATAATCAGAAATCCCTCAACTTCAGCTCTGAGTAGGCCTATCCCTGACTTAGCTTCCCCTGTGCTGGACCCTGACTCTGCCTGTACTGATTATACAGCTACATATGAATATATATAAATATATAATTTAGCCTATATGCCTATCCATAAGTACATATATAAATAATTTCAGTATATAATAAATGCATTACTTATCAGTGCCTGTGCTGGTTCCTGTCTCATCTATGCCTGCCACAGCACCTTTCCACCAAGGAAGAGGTCGGTTAATTTTGTGCATTTGTGCTAACATTTAAATGTTGGCACAAATGTTTTTAATTTTTTTCGGCATCACCCCCCCGCCCTTTCTTTCTTTTCTACATATTACATATGTAGAACATAACTGCTCTGTTGTACTTCTCACACAACCCTGGGCTTAGTTTAGTCCCGACAAAACGTATCTGTACCGTTGAGCCAATCACAAGGATCGGTCCAAGTTGTGAAGGGCTGCTCGTATCCCCCTTCATTATTGAAAGAATTGTTTTGGCCCAGTCTGATAGATAGGCTAGAGATAGCGTTCGCTGCAGCTGCTCGGTCGGTTTTCTGATGATCTATGCTGCCTTGTCGAAAAATGCTATCGTAGCGCAAATCAATAGCAGAGTCTATCGAGTCGCTCTGTCCTATTGAAATATGCTACTTTATGTGTTCCTTTTTTCAATCCCATGAATAGCTCTCACAGTAATACGACATCTTCAGTTTTTTGATTATATTATCATTTCAGGGGTAGCGTATTCTGATAGACTAATGTCCCCTATCAAATAATGCTCCCACTCCAGAATCATTTTATTTTGCACCACTACTCACTTCATGTGTAATGTAAGGAGATGCGGAGCATGTTGAAATACTATATTATGCCATCTTTATTTAAGATATCAGGGGTAGCGTATTCTGATAGACTATATATTTTTTTATTTGATGTTACTGACGATCAGCCACTTTCTTCACGGCAATTCCCAACAGCAAGGTTGCACAGATTTATGGGCCTGGGAATAGACCGAGCTTGTGGGTCAACGCATGCGCATGACCCACCCCGTGCTCCGTGCCGCTCTCTCTGCTTGTATTGCAGACTAGCTACATTTCAAACAGCGAAAATGGCATCCAAAATATCAGTGCAGAGGATATTATAGACCAGGATACATTTTACAGTGTTTTTGCTGATTCAGATATTCAGTCGTATTTATTTAGGCCAGAAAAGAAAAGCGGTGAGTGGCCGAGGCTGCTGCTGTTGTCAAGCAATAGGATATGGCTTCTGCGGGACCCTCCACATCCTTATGTTGGATGTTGTCGTTCAACTCTGAGAGAGCGTTACTGTGCATAAAAGTTTTACTTTCATGTTTGGGCTTCTTTCACACTGCAGGCCAAAGTGTCCAGCCCACATGGAATCTGATCTTTCCACTTTGGATTTTGGACACTTTCATATGTGGTCCAAAACATATGCTGATTGGATTCTTTCAATTTAATTCATGTGACTCTAACAATATTCTAGAGTAGGGATGTCCAGATCCGATCACGAGATCGGAAATCCGGCCCGATCACCTTGTTTCAGACTCGATCGGAATCGGACGTTACCTCCCGATCAGGACACAGATATAAATGTATATATATATAGATGTGCTTTGCGAACACTGTGGCACTTTTATTTTTGTATTTGTTTACAAAGACAAAATTCTTGCAGGGTATTTTAAGTTGAGGTGCTATTTGTTTTTATCTTATTTTAGATAAGATTTATATTTACTGTTGAACTAAAGTCCAAAAGTGAAGAATTTATGTTATTTATTACTTGATTGTTCAAGCTACCTCACAGAAGTGCTCTGTTTGTTAACAGAGATGTTGAATGTTAAAATAAGGTGAATTAAATAAAAAATAAGGAACATCCTGGATCTGTTTTTTCGCTCTTCTTTATTCTTTTTTTAAGTATTATAGACGTATCGGATCAGGACTCTGTATCGGTAGATACTCAAAATCAAATAACTCGGACTCGGACTCGAGGGCAAAAAAACCTGACTGGGACATCCCTATTCTAGAGCGACCGTCGTCACAATTCTGCATCACGAAATTGCAATTAATGCAATGAAAAGGGCACAAAGTTGTGAATATTTGTCATAAATCATGAGAATTGTGACCCCTGGAGAAAACCGTGAGAGGGCAATAAAAACAGGAGTCTCCTGAGAAAAGCAAGTATGAGCTAACCCCCCCCCCAGTGAAATTACTGCTGCACTAGCTCAACTAGTGTGTGTGTTGCTGTTGGATGTAAATTCACTTGATAGACATGCTGTGATGGTAAAAATATAGCTATGTGTGAAAAAGAAATGGTCAAATGCAGGATTTATTTGCTTGGCAACATTGTGCAACTTTGATTAGCTCACTCAGAGCTGTAGTGGTCCGCTGGGTGGGCGTGGGCGTCAGAAGCTCTCGTGCAATGCACCCTGGTACATGTAGGCAATGCCAGCTTGGCTCTGCAAACAGGAGAAAACAAACAGGAGTGCTTTATCTGTCAATATATAGCACACACTGAGGAATTTATTGCTTCAGTTGACCACATTTACCATCAACACTGACTGGACATCCACATAAAAGTTGCCAAATTTTCTAAAAATGCCTTTTTGCCAGTCAACTGAGGATTTCAGTTGTGGCACCTCAAGTGTTACACCTTTGAGTTTCAAGAGATGACAAGGACCACCCCTTGTCACCTCGTTGAGACACCTATGCATGCATCAGCTTGTTTTCTAACTACATTCCAGTTATGTGAAATAAAGTTAAATATGTTATCATGTTAGAGTAACAGTACCTGGCATAGTTTTACTCACTCGTATCATCCATGCCTTCCACCTGAAAGAACTAATACACTGGTAAACCTGAAAAGAGCCATGTTTCTCTCCATTAAGACTTGTTCCATATGTCCTGTGACACGGTGAAACACAGGTTGGCCATTACCGCTACAGTGCACTTTAAGTTCAGTGGGTGGATGGATGGAGAGATAGGAAGAAAGAAGAGATGGTCTGTGGTTATTTGAATGAGAGTTTAAATGAGGTTGTGTGTTTGTGTGTTTACCTGAATATGTAAGTAAGTAAATGAGAAGAAGCAGTAAGTAATGGTCAGAGTGGAAAAGATACATCTAAGATGGAATAGATTTTTTATTTGTGTACTCCCAAATATATACATATCATGAAAACATTATTGGAAAAGTTAATGTAGACCTATATATTTTTTTCTTTATTTTCTGATTCAGGAAATAATTGTACTTATAATTAGAGAAGAAAATGATAACATGTCTGTTGCTAGTGAATATACATTAGCATTACCTCACTCAACATATTGTGATTAGTTCTATAGATTAACTAATGTATGTAACAATGAAATAACAATCAGTATATAATGTATTTTATAACTTTTGTATGAACTCCATAATTTTAGAAATTATGCTTTGTAATTTAACAATAAACCTTTAGTTTTACCGTATATACTGCACATATACAAGTGTTTGTACTGTTTACTGACAACACTGTATTTCAATAACTTAAAGCCTGAGAATTTAATTGAGACAAAGAGAGCGAGAGAGAGAGAGCATCAGAGAGAGCTGATATCTCCTGAGAGTTGCTAAGTGATGGTAACTGGACTCCAACATGTTGCAGTCTGGGAAGTCTCCTGATGAATAGGAGGGAGAGAAGGGGAGGGAGGAGGGATGGGAAGGAAGACAGGAGAAAACCTAGCTGTGAAATGTACGGGCACGGAGCCCAGGCGTCCATTTCATTCACAAAACCCCTGAGCATGTCCAACCTTAGACTGAACATTCTGCTCTTACTCAGCCCAGGAGGGAAAAGGACAGGAAGCTACTCTCTGTCCTCCTTCTCCTCACTTGCTTATATTCTCTTCTCCTAATTTAGTTTCCTTCATAAGGCTTTTATTTTCGACAAAGTAAAAGTGAATAATGCTACCTTTTTATGCAGCATCACTTCGGATGTGTCGGCAAGACCAACCAGCCAAACTAATGTTGTTCTGGGACTCCCTGACTGAGTTTATTAAAATGTTGTCCAAGTGTGAAATGAGTCACTTGGCTTGGAACATATTGCATTTGTTTCTTTCGTTTTCAAATGAAATGAAATAAAATGTTAATTGTACCTATACTGGCCATCAGCTAAACACTTTCACTTGCTGGTGCTGCCTGTGTAACTGCTGTAATTAACTGAACCAAATTACTGAGGTCTGTGTGCCAATATTGCACCCTACTAAAGTTACAGTAGACTCTCCAATATGGAAAAAATATGGTTTTAAATTCTTCATGAAAAGCATCCCATCCCACATGTGGCAGCTCAACTCACCCTGACCCTGGAGTAATTTGACTCAGGGGAGCTGCTTCAGCGTGTCTGGTCATCATTTTGACAAAGGAAACTGCACACACAGAAATATGTGCCTGTAAAAGATGATCTGAAACTTTAACTTACATTAGTTTGGTTGAGAATTTGAAGACCTTTCTTCTCCAAACTCCGTGCAGCCCTCTCTCGACCTTACAAAGCACACACAGAGCTAAGACATACCTGAGCTGGGAAATTGGCAAATGAAACATAGTGGAGGGAATAAACAATCCTGAAGCCACATGAAAGTGTTAAAAGCTTCAGCAAGATTTTTTTTATTGTTGCAGTTTGTTTTGTACTTGATGTCAAAAACACAGTATTTAAAAACAAGTATTTCTAAAATCCTCATCACATACCTACACATTCACAATTGCACCCCACCACACAAAGTACAAATGTAGATTGCATGTTGAAGGTCACACAGATGCAGCACATTAGGGCAAACTCTTTCAAATAGGTCATTTAAAAAACCATAAAAGGCGCAGCTGAGCTTAAGATCCTTCAATTCAGAGATACCTGCGTGGTTCCAGCATTTGCTATGACTCACAACTGTTGTGTGTTTATGTACACGTCTGTCGGTGTTGTATGTAGGTGTACATTTTTGGAAAACGCATGTAGACACATTTCTGTTCTTAGATGAACCTAATGGGGGCCTGTGTAAATGCACGTGTCAATGTTTGATACAAGCTAAAAATGCTGCAGATCTTCTCATAGGATAAGTTATGGGTTTGTGGGGAACCAACTGGGGGTTAAAAGAAACCAGACCAAAAAAATCGTATGCAGTGTGATTTTGTGATTCTTAAGCAGCAGCTTGGAGCATGACTTTAGGAGAGGGTGGGGAGCTAGGGAGAGAGGGAGATCAGGAGGAGGAGGAGAGGAAGAGAAAGTAGGACAGAGATGTGTGGGCCTGGCTCTGTAAGGACGGTGGCTCTAATCAGGACTGAGCAGCTGCTATTACTCCAGTGCTCTCTCAGGGAGGGCAGGCAAAACCCTACTCATGCTTTAACATCAAGGAGGGAAATCTAAATCACACAGGCTCCTGTTAGAAGAAGCACAGAAAAAGAAGTTTTGAAAAAAAAAATCTTGTCTTGCTTATTAAGACATTGTGAGAGCTTTAAATGATTTGGTAAAATTGATCTGCAGATGAAAATGATAAAAGTGGAACTGATGAGAAATCTATGAACTTAACTAATATGGACACTCACATGGTCTATTTCCCCCAAAAAGCAATGACTGATCGCACTAAACCCCTCACAGCAGGCCTGTCGAGCTTTGGATTTCTCAACATGCCAAAGCTGTGTGCATGGGAGCAGAAGTGATATTCTGCATATAAAGAGTTTCGCGTGTGTTGGGGAATTTCATCCTTTCCAAAACCAAATACACAAGAGCAAAAATGTAAGGAACAGATTAAACAGTGTGGCTATCTGCTTCAAGGCAAGCTGCAGTTGTTAGCATGTCCAGTTAACTAGCTTACTAGCTAAAGAAGTAACTGAGCGTTACTTCCACGGCAACTACATCAGTTTGTGGGGTTACAGATTAAGTCTGAAGCAGCTCACGACTAGCATGTCCTCTGTGCGTTATTTCCCCACTGTGTGGAGGCTGGTTCTGGATGCTCCACTAACCTTAAGAAAAACTCTGTTAGCGGCTCTGTTCTGCTCCTTTTGCATTTGGGGAAATTTTTAAGCAACCCCCACACTCCCTAGAAAAAAAACTCAGCTATGGCTAATGTTTTCAACCAACACATGGAGGCGTTATTAGCTTAATTAATTAACTAGTTAGATCTGACTAGCTTGCAATTTTTGTCTACCCCTGTCTGAAATCAATGTTTACAATTTTTCAAAAAATGACTACAAATGTTCAAACATCATGTGCCTGTCAGGCATAGCAACAGCAACTAACAAACAGTCAATTTGTTGTCAAACTTAGAGCTTCTACATAAATTAAATTTCCAACAGTAGCTTAAATAAAGATGTATTTCTTGATAATTGTGTTCCAACTATCACGAAAAACGTATTTGCCATTCAAATATTTCCACATCAGCCTCTATACAGCACACAAATTGTTCTTCATGCAAGTCACCGAAGCCACAATCCCTGTAGCAGACCCTGTAGCTACAACACCCAGAAACACCTCAGACTGAAATATTAAATAGTAAATGGGAAGTGACAGTCTCTCGAAAACTCAGCACTTTGTGGGGAAAAACAAGCTGTCAATATCAGCGCCCAGGAAGCACATGAAGCTTGAAAGAGACAGATAGACAGAGAGACATACAGATGGTGACAGAGATGGAGAGAGAGAAAGAGGTAGAGAGAGGACACATTGATATCTTTGTCTCCCTCACTGTGGGCTAAGGTGCCCGTCTCTGACAAGGGAATGTCGATCTATATCTGAAGTGGACATCTGAACCAAAAGAGCTACCGTGTGTGTTCGCCCAGGAGGCCATGCACTGTGAAAATCCTGCCAAACTATTTGCTCCTGTAGCCCACTACGCTTAAAATATTTGGAGGGAGAAACTGGTTGACCATGAAGTTTTGAAGCCATTAAGTTTGTGTATGAGTTTCCTCCTACAAAAAGGAAAACTGCACTGTACATCCACAGTAGAGGAAATCAATAATCAAAATGTCACAAAAAATGTCAATTTATGCAATGAGTAAAAAAAATTTTCTGATTATGCTTTACTGAAGTAAAGGATCTGAGTATTTCCTCATTATATTATACAGTTACTTTGTTTTCTAATAGGCTAGGATAGCACACTCCCACTTTAAGGAAGGTGGTCTTGTGGGTAACCTGTGTGTGGCGCAGACTCGCATGTTTGTTGTGGAAAGCAAGCATTCCAGTATGTGAGAGAAGAACCAGCAAGCTGTCTCAATCACAAAAAAGTGTATGCTATATGGAGCAGTTAAGTTACTTTAGTCAGCCGTAATGTGGAAATAAAACGTCACAGTTCATGTAACTACAGCATCCTTCTGCATTCTTCACAGCAGAGTTGTGTGCAACTTACCACTGATAGATTACCAGTGGAAACGCTGAGCCAGCTAGATAATTATAGAAACAGTGACAGTGGGGCTCAATCAAATAATTGCGATACAATTATTGATGGTCATGTGTTACATGACATGCACGTTCACACAAGTGTGCAGAGTTGATGTAAAACAAAATTAACAAAATGGCGGCTGAGCTCATTTGTTTTATTTGCCAATGTAGATTTTAACTTTTGAGTTCTCTCATATTATGTTTGCATTGACCAACCAGTAGCCAGTGACACTGCTCCAACTGAGTTTTACCGAAGCCTTTTTCCCCCTTCCACGAAAACTTAAACTATAATTATATATTAATATTATTACTATAATAATAATTACTTAATGTAGAAAATCACTGAGTTCAGAATCTTAGAATACAAGAAGTCTTGCATAACCAGATTCCCCACCCCTCACACCTAAAATTCAGCGGGCAGGATGGGAATCATAGATCAGTTTTTATATAGAAATATGCATATGCATATGCATTGCATATTCCTACATTGTATCAAAATACCACAGCAAAGATATAGTGTTCTAAATACACAGACAAGAGAAGGAACTGAGTTGTTAAGAGGGGCACAGTTCATCCATCTGTCCATCATCAACCGCTTATCCTGCATACAGGGTCGCGTGGGGCTGGAGCCAATCCCAGCTTACATTTGGCGAAAGGCAAGGTACACCCTGGACAGGTTGCCAGGGGGCACACTTAATAAACAAGCTAATTCTGCTAACCTCATTTTGTTGTTGGTGTCCCGTTAAATGGATTCTGTCTGTGCCAGGGTCGCAACGCATCTCAAAATTAATCATCAATCAAACATCAGACATCAAACGGCTGCAACTCAAGTCTGTGACACAATTCCATCAAAGGACACACACAAGAGAGAGAAATGTCTTCAGAAAGACTGAAGATGATGTAGTTGGGCTGTGTTCCTAAAGCAGGCTGGGATATAAGCAGCACAATAACGCATACGCCATGGTACACAAACATAGGCAGACACAAGTGTACTGCTGTTAATGGAGTCAAGACTGAAAGAAAAGAAACACACAAGCTGTATTGAGTAAACATACAGAAAAACAGGAGCGTGCACAAAGTGATGCGACACAGTCTAAGGCTAAATATATATGCAGCTGAAAATATAGAACTTTTTCAAGCTATATGATATGCTATATTCAGCTATATGACAAAACAGTCAGCTCAAAGATTTCTGTACAACTTCAGAGGCTTGTATTTTCTTGTCTTTCCCTTTTTTTGTGTGCTGTTTTCTGCAGTGTCTGTGCCAGAGTGCAAGACAAGGCAGAGTTGACTTCAAACAGTCTTGTCCCATCGAACAACACATCACAGCCCTGCCAGCTCTGCCTTTGAAGCACCCTGGACTGAGCATGCTCAGTGGCACCCAGTCAATAAGTTGTTAGTGGAGGCTTTAATGGCAGTTGCTCACCTTATGAGGCTGTGCACTGACCCAGAGTCAGACCAGGGACCACTGGCATACTTACAGATCCAAAGGACACACAGAAATGAGAAATGTCTTGGAAGACAAGTTGAAGAACTGGCTTCTAGATTGCCTTCTGTGTTTCCTGTGTGTAACCTTCTGGGGTTTTTTTTTTGAAAGCTGTGGATTACTGAAAATAAAGTGTTGGCAATTTATTTTTTGCTAAATTCCGCTTAGCAATGCAGCAACATTATTGGTGCCTACTAAGCAACAGCTAAGAAAGGTTTCATAATGGAGTACATGCTAGTGATGATTAACTCCTCAGAAAGTCACTTTCAATACAACACCAAATTCTTGAAAAGAGGCACAAAAACTTGATGGAAAAGAATTACGCTGGACTCTGTTGCTCTGCAACATTACCATAACTGGATCATAACCCAGTTTCTTTCAAATAACACACGGTGTATCAGAACATCGGAGCAGATAACAAAAGTAAAGTTTAAAGAATAGCTGGATATTTTGGCTAATACACTAATTCGCTTACTTGTCGAGCATTAGATGCCAAGACATTCAGAGATTTGGACTGTCAAAAGCAGCCGGCTGACTATGCATTTGTTATTTTCTTTCATAAAATGAACTATTATGAAAAATATACATGACTGATTTAAATGAATAGTACCTAATGTAAAATATCAGATCGGGAGGGGGGCCAGTGGGTTTTGCCAGCAATTGTATCGACCCCTTTGGCAGGGCCCCTGATCCTCTAACAGCATGGTTATATTATCAAACCTAGTAATTCTAGATTTGCCCTTGTTAAGTCCTCACTATGTTACAAGTGCAATCCAAGACCAGAAGCTGAATAAATAAATACCTCATACTACAACCAACACATGAATAGCTTTAACCAGGTCAAATCCTGCTGTGTAGACATCGTATAAAGATGTGATGGCAAGATTTAGAAGTAAAAACTCACAGCAAGATCAGTAGATATTCATGAGGCCTGGAGACTAAGATCAAAACGTTGCATAGTCCATGGGCAGAGATACTTTAGAAAAGTCTCTTTCATGGCTCCTCTTGTTGTGACCCAATATGAACCTTTTTTTTTAAACCAGTTTTTATCTTCAGTTCCTTATTTCTTTGCTTTCCACTCTCTGCCCTCTTTCTCACTTCTCTTTGGGGTTTTTTTACCTTCTGTTTCCCCCTCTTTTTCCTTATTTCTCATCTTTCCTCATGCTGGCCTTTTACCCAATTTTATCAAGGCTCTTTTTATGAAAGACACTGAAAAAAAAAACTACCAACGCAATGACAAACTGCTTTGCCACCCTTCTTTTCTTGATGTGTCCTTAATGTGGAAAAAGTGATGTAACAGCATGCAAATCCTGTTTCTGTATAAAATGAATAAACATAAACAGCTTAATTATGCATTAATAAGTAGTAACTTGTTAGCACTTTCACTATTACTCAAATGATATATGGGCCTATAAAATCATAAATATATAAGCACACCCTTTTCTTTTTTAAATTTTCATCTTGTGTAAAGTGTTTGGTGGTGCAATTGTGTCCTGTCTTAAATCCATATAATACAGTCAGTGTGAGAGAGCGTGGAGAAGAATGCATTTCTTTCATACATTTTCCACTTTATGTAGACAATAGGACTCACTATGAGTCCCTATTAATCAGCTCTTCAAACATAAGAGGATCTGGTAAAGACAGATCCTGTTTTTAGTCAATTCATGTGCAACAATGGCACACATCGTTTTTCTTACAATAACGGGATGCATTGGCTTGTATCCCTCCTTCTTTGGCAGCCAGATAAGATAATACTGTGCTGACAGCCAATGTGTTTATAGGGCTACTGAACCTAAGTGTAGTTTAGCCAAGAAGCTGAGGCTTAATTTATGTTTATTATCCTTAATTTGTCAATAAGCTTTTTATGAGTTAAACACATTCTTGCATTTCAAGTGAACACATTCATCAAATTCAATCTAATACTGAGTGTAACACTGAAGTGACAATGCCCACATAACAAGTACCCTGGTGGAAATCTGAGGTTAGAAGCATAGCATAGTTCGCTATTGTGACTAGCATTAATAAACACAATTTCAGGTTTCTTTCAAGTGTGTCTCACCTTCACTGATTTGTACTGTGGGTGGTTTTCCACTTTAAAAATTGTATTAAGACTCTTTTTTGCCTGTTTTATTTGTGCATGTGTGCTATGTTGTGTATGCTGTTGGTGCTACATTTCTTCATACATGTTTACTTGTAACAAATGTGATCTTTTTTGTAATTTCCATCTGTCCACATACACTAGAGGCCTTCTTGGCTATGCTCCATTTAAGTAAACAAACAAATTAACTGCCTGCCTGCCTGCCTGTCTACATGCCTGTCTGACACAGCGGCGCTTGGGCTAAATGCTAATATGCTCACAATGACAGTGTTTTTTTTCACTGACATTTTTTTTCCATTTCCACTTTATTTGATAGTACAGAGGGACAGTCGATGCAGGAGAAAGAGAGGGGATTACATGCAGCAAAGCTTGAAACCACGTAGCTGCAGTAAGGAACTCTAAGCCCTAATAAGTGGTGTGCGCTCTAGGAGCATCACAATAACAATGTTAGCAAGCTAATGTTTAGCAGGTATAATGTTTACTCTGTTCATTATTTTAGTTTAGCTTGTTAGCATACTAACATTAGGTTATTAGCACCAATTCATAAACCAATATATGGAACAAACAAAAATTTTGATCTGATGATGGCATTATTACAATTAATTCTGAGAGGAGCATGAATTTCAACCATCCAATTGTTGTTGAGGTATTTCAATCTGGACCAAAGTGGTGGACTGACTGACCAATAGAGCCACACTGTTAGCCTGACCAATAGGGCAATAAACTGTAAAAAATTATATCAGAACTACATGTGAATTTTTTCTAGGAGTATTACTCCGAGTATCACCATCACACTGTCTATTTTACATTTTACATTACTACCATAAATGACTGCATCAAAAAAAAAGAAAATAGGTAATACAATTTCTGCAATTGGCTCAAGCAATGTTAGCTGGTTTGCTCTGAAATAAAGCATGTACTAGTAGCCAGAGCTTGTGTCTCAAGTCCACCGCCATCTCTCTAACTCCAGATCCCTCTGTCAGTTTTCTCTGGCTCCACCAGGCTGTGTGAGAGAGTGACTCTGGGAGAAACTGTAATTTCCAGGGAGAAGCAGAGGACTGGCTCAGTAGCGGCACAGCCTCGGGCCTTACAAACATCTCCTTTTCCCTGATTCTCAGAAGAGCTGCCTGCAACCAGAACGGTACCTGAAAAGAAAAGAGGCCATATAACGGTACAAAAAAATAATGTTCACATGTACCCTCTCCAATCTCTGGTTGCAGTGTATTCCAGGAAATAAAACTGAAATAAGACCTAGCTGCTGGGATGTGTTATATAGGTCATTAATACAGCCTGTCATCCTCTGTGCATTGATCCAGAGGAGGCACATCGTCAAGAGGCCATCGGCCCCACTTAAAATGTCAAAAATTATACCAAACCCAGCTTGCATTATGACTCTTCATGATTTTTGCTCTCCCTGTCATCCTTTTCACACTTTCACAATTCAGTGGAGCTGAAGGGGGGAATAACTTTAAGTTTCAAGAATTTACATATAGACTTATTTTTTTCCTACAGCCAAAGAGGCAAAATAACTAATCTGTTGCCTTGTTGCCAGATTAAAAGGAGTTTTAATTATAATTCTTGGATCAGTTCGGCTGAATGCCAAAATAGTTAGTTGTTATACTAGTTTCAGTGAAAGCACATTAGTCCCTTTCCTGGATCCTGTTGCAGTGGCAATCTGTGTCATCTGTAAACTAGTGATTTTGAAACTTTTGAGTTTCCATTAAAAAGGCAGCAATTTGTGACCCCTCCTCACAAGTTGTTCTGTCAGGATTTGGTCCATATGGCTGTTTATTATGTCCGTGTGCCTGCTTGTTCCTGGTTCAGTTTGGTGACTCTAGGGCGTTCGTCTCCCGTTTATTTAGGTCTTGGTCTATGTGTTCTGATGGTTTGGTCTATGTTTCTGTGTGATTGTCCAGGTTTCCTGTTTCAGTTTGGTAATCGTCTTTCTCTGGTGTTGGTCTCATGTTTTATTTCCTGTTGTCTTGGTTATCCTAATGTGTCCCACCTGCTACCTGTTGTCACGTCATCATTGTTAGGTTGAGTGTCTCAGTTTGTGCTGTCGGGTTAAATGTTGGACTACTACCGGTTGGAATAATGTTTCCAGGCCATTATACAAAAACGTGCAATTCTGTGTCCATCTAAAAAAAAGCTCTGCAAATCTTATTAAATCATACAACAAATAAAATATTTTATAATTTAGTTTCTATAATATGAATTATAATACAATAAAAAATAATGTCTGTTTCTTTTGTTTCTAAAGGATTTTAATCACTTTTTTGTGCAAAGCGTCTTGCAGAAATTTGTTCCTGTGTTGAGCCATGCGTTTGATTAATGGGTGTTTGGTTTCCCCGATATACAAATCTGTGCCTTCCTCTCTGCATTGGACAGCATAGACTATGTTGCATTTCTTGCGTTTGGGGTGGGGTCTTCCAGGTGGACCAGTTTCTATCTGTGTGTTGCTGGGTTTAAAAAACACAGGGATGTGAAGTTTGTTGTGATACTCCTGACATGTATGGAATGACAATGTTGCATTTTTTGCTCTTTTCTTCACCAACCACAGTGTTAGAGTTCTTCCTGGATCTTGTGGCTGTTTACACAAGGGTCCAGTTAGAGTATTCACAATTAAGTGTATCCTTCAGTCTTTTTGTGGTCCTTCTCGAGGGCCTGGGCACTTTGGTACATTATCAACTTGATGGTGCAGAGTTTTGACAACTCCTTATTTGTGCTCCGGTGGGTGGTGATAGTATTAAGTAAGTACTGGTCTGTGAGTGGGGGTTTTATGGAGTTCCTGTCCTCTTCACTGTGTATGCCACACTCCAAAAAAGCCATGTTGATGTGGCAACACATGCAGACTGACGACTAGCTCAGTTGGTAGATCATGAGACACTTAATCTCAGGGTTGTGGGTTTGAGTCCCATGTTTGGCGCATTCCTATTGGGGCAGCATTAGCTCAATCAACAGGCTTAGGAGTAAGGGCTTGCTGGTTTGAGCCCCCATTAAAACACCTAACTGCTTGGTGATGGCACAATGGATAAGACACATTCCTTTGGTGTGAGAGACCTGGGATCAATCAACACTGACTACGTTTACATGCAGCCAGTAACCCGTTCAAAACCGGGATATTAGCAATAACCCAGTCGCGCACGGGCCATGTAAACACCGGCAAAAACCCCTTTTCCAACCCGAATATTTCGTCATGTAAACGCGTATCGGGATATCCCCATCAAAAACAAGGAACATTGATTTGTGTTCTGCGCATGCTCTATTCGCAAGGAATCTTGGTCTTTTGAGTATAGGAACTTCTTGTATGCGCCAAACCCGCGTGCAGTATACCGGAAGTAAACGAGGTAAACATGACGAGACGCAACACAGCACCGTACTTCTGGAGCGAGGAGGAAACCAATTTTTTAATTCATGTTGTCAAAAACATGAATATAATGTCTTTTGTTGAAGGCAGAAAGTACAGAGATACTGACATTTACATTTAGAATCGGAAATGACGCATATTGGGTCCTAAGGTTGTCCGTACGTCCAGACGTTAACCGTGCGTCGCCGTTTACATCGGGGTATTGCCAATTGATTACAAATTCCATGTATACAGGAGAAACTCTCTCTGCTCACGCATGTAAACGGGTTCAATGTTTCAGAAACCCGAATCGTGACCTTAACCCGACCATAACCCGAATATTGACAGCATGTAAACGTAGTCAATGTGACCTATCAACAATTGTGTCCCAGAGCAAGACGCTTAACTCCTAGTTGCCCCAAAGGCGTGAGACCTCTGACATGTATAGCACGTCAGCTAAATGAATAAATGTAAATGTAATGTTCTTGATATTCCAATCTTTCACACGAGGTAAAGACAAGGAGGAAAAATGCAACAACATTGTGATTCCATTACTGTATTTGGATAGGAAAAGGCAAAGCAAAGCAAAGCACATCTGAAACAAAACTCTGTATTGCTCAGTTTCTTCCTCTTTTCTACCTTGTTAATTGTTGATTGATGTTCTTGTTAACTTCTGCACTGCTTGAATTTTTCATTGAATTCATGTATTTAATACACAAAAGTATCACCACATATCATGTAGTGTATAACACAAATGAGGTAGAATCCATGAAAACTATGATATTGTTGTCCAAAGCAAATATGGCCCCTACAGCAGAGGACAGAGCAGCTCTGTGGGAGGCCCTTGCCTCTCATTACCCTGCAGAGTGAGAAGACTAAGACAAAACATCTTGTGCAAAACACCAACGCAAAAATCTGCCTACCCTGATCCTCCAATAAGTTGAGTGGACCCCTGCTGGGTGGCGTGTTGGAATGACACCATCTGCAGAGGGCTTGGTACGCCCGAGCACTTAGACCTCGGCGGGGGGGGGTTGTGCTTACAAATGGATGCTATGGTAACTAGACGAGACACGAGACACTCTTCTGTAAGTTTTTGAACACCCGTAACCAATGCTACCTGCAGATGAAATGGAACAGGAGTGGGGTAGTGTTTGCGAGGGATGCTGGTCTACACACAGAAGATAAAAAAAACAACACACACACTGTATTACATTTCAGATTTTTTGGGATTCCCTGTCCTCCCACCCGCCTGCCTATTCGCTCTTCTTCGAGACTCCATGTACAAACGTTAGAGTGACTGCTCATATCACTGTTTGCTTTACAGTTCACACTGATTCCACACTTTATGCAAAGCTTGCAAGGAGAGAAGTGTCTGAGAGGGGAAAGAGAGATGCAGAGACAGCATCAGGGGGTGGGGGGGGGCAGAGGTACAGGCAATGGGAGACACTGGGATGAGTCAATACCATACAGAGCCAGATCACAACACAGAGACAAACAAACACCATCTGGAAGCCAGAGAGTGTCGCCATCATCGTGTTGTTCCTCTGAACCTGAGATGTACCACAGATCTTTGTAATCAACACAACGCCGCTGGAAGCCAGCATCCAACTGAGAGAGTAAACGATAGTAATGACGCTTAGCACCCAAAATGCTGCGGCAGCCAGGCCGGCCAACAATCCAACAAGCATGTGCCGAGTGCCGTCTAACAATTAATCATGTCTCACTGCTACATTTGAAATGCATGTCAACATCTGGCTGAGGGGTGACACGGGGATGGCGGGGAAGAGTTGAACATCTGCATAGGGGTGGGATTAGAAGGTGCACAGGGTTCATTTCTGGTGCAGACTCTTTGGAAAAAAGCCGCAGGAAACAACATTGGGGAGGCTCAGAAAGAAAGATCTCACTGTCCCTTCTTTCTTGCAACCTGGCGACTAAAAGCTCTCAGGGGAGCAGTCACTCTCAGTCCACTTGTTGCCATGGTGATTAAATGTCAATCAGGAGATGGCGGGGGTTCTCTACATTAGATTTTACACCCACACTCAGTCTCACACTTCCCTTATTCAATCTGAAAGGACTACAGCAAATAAACATAAACATACGTAGGTGGAGTTCACTGATCAGGTCATGAAAATCATGCCGATGCCGATTTTGTTTTTTCATTTTACACAGCACATAATAAAACAGTCACTGCACTTGAAAATTATATATTCACCTCATTTTACCTCAGATACTTTCTTTAGATTTCATCTCACTCATAACTATGTTTCATTACTACCCTCTTCATTATCCTTACACTATATATTCCTGTGTGTCTCTGTTTTTCAATATTTTCCATTCACTACCAGCTCCCTTGTGCTGTTGATTCTCAGTGGGGCTGAGTGAAAGTGACCTCGCAATCGACTGTTAATACAACTGTCATCGCCTGCCGCCCGCCAAGGCCCGCCAGGGTAGGCCTAGGAAAAGAAGTAGAGGAATGAGAGACTGAGAGAGAGAAAACAAGAGACGACTGTGTGAGCAGAAATTGTGAAAAGATTTTTTTTTTTAAATTGAGTCCCTGAAAGAGAGAAAGCAGCAAAAATGTGAAGCATGAGACTGAGAGTGGTGAGCAAACAGAAGGATGGCAGACAAGCACAGTGAGACAAAACGTATGTCAGTGGGTGAGCAAGAGCAGAGTGGGTTGCAGATGCAGACTGCTCAGACTAGTGTGAGTCACTGAGGTCATCCTGTGACAAGGATGCACACTGTAGCGTCACGGTCAGCAGGTCAGACAGGTGGATGGCTGTAAGCAGACAATGTTTTCAACCTCACCAGACATAACAGGGTGCACATGGATGCCACTGCCATCGTGCATTGTTTTTTTAAAAAAGCACTAGATAATAGTGTCATAGAGTATCATTTGATCTTGTAACGCGTTGTCAATACAGCACCTGTCACTCAAATCCTGCACTGGGATACCTTTCCTTTTGAATTTCCTGTTGATAAAGGTGAAGCTTCTGTGAGTGGGGCTCTTACTTCTTTAACTGCTATAAAGAGACTGTTTGCTCACATCACAAAAAAGAAAAGATCTTTTATCACTTAATTGTATTATATTACATCAAGCCATGCAGATAGTATTGGTTTTATATGTCATATATGTATCTTACATCTGTCCTTTTGATTCCAGCTCCAGTGCAGCATTTGGCTTAGAGTTACTAATATGTGAAGAAGCTTTAGTTCAATTAGGAAGATCTTTCTGCTATTTCTTCTCCCACTCTGATGTTCTCCATCACTTTCACTTTCCCATGCTGTCAAAGGCCCTTACATCTACAGATTCTGACCATATCTGAACAATTATTCTGCCGACCTCAATAAATACACATTGTTTCTTCTTATTGAAATATATTTTGATGAAAAGTACGGGCATAAAGAAAAGGAGACATAGAGGGAAGTGGTGCATTTGGTTCTTCATTATTCTCCGCTTGGCTGGAGCTGAGTGGGTTTCAGATGAAAGCAGAGCGCCGCCGCTGTACAGCAGCACTGGTCTGACTGGTCAGTGCTGGACTCCACTATAAATCTAGGTCACATTTTGCATCAGGGCAGTAGCCCATTAACAGTTCTCAATACACACTAACTCTATGACTACAGGCCAAAGATAGTAAAATAAGTATGTCAAACCAAAACTGGGGTGAAGGAAACTTCAAAATCCTGTCGCCATAAGAGGTTCCAAAACATAAGAACTTTTATTATGACCAATTTGACTAGACACATAGCTGCATAGATAGAAAAGAAAAGTAACAGTCTGGTTAATTAAATGTTTCTTACTTTCTGTCTTCAGTTGAACTGAGGGAAATGAAACATAGAGAAGGTTCAATCAGGAAGAATATCTTTTTAATGCTTACTCGATTAATTAAATTTTACCCTTTCCTGCTTCAGCTGACTGAGGGCATATACAATTTTCACCCGATTTTGCCAAGACCTCTGCGAGCAAATCATCTCGCTGCTGTCAAACTTTTAAAAACGGTTCCTTTCTCTGCTGCTGTCAGCTGACATTACAGTGACCGATTGATGCTAACCCTCCTCCACCCCTCCACCTCCTTTTCATCAGAATCAGCTGGGCAAGCTCATCAGGAATCCTGCACCACATCACATCCACCCCACATCCATTTTCAGCTCTGCTTGTAATTCACTGTTTCGCTGCCACCAATATCAAGACTACCCCCCATAAAATGATGACATCACACTGGGGTCAGACAAATAATCTTCACAATTCTCTACAATTATTTTTAACGTTATCCTATCAAAAATAAAAACTGCATAACCCTTTAAAATCTATTTTTCCCCAAATAATCATGAATTCTACTCACTACAGAGGATCCTCTTATCAGTTTTGTTCAGGAACCCTGTGCTTTTTGTTATATTATATTGGTGAGGGGAAGGCTTCAGGAAGTTTGTCCAAATCCACAATCATCGCAGCGATGTTGCATGTAAACCTCTGGGAGGACGCTTCATGATTCTATAGACTTGTATCGTCATCAGCATCTAATCACAATTTGAAGGCAATCACAAGAAGGTACACGACATACACATGGGAGTACTGTGGCAAAAGAAGGCAGTAGTGGTGTAACTTTAAAATTATCTTTCAGTATAGAAAAAACAATTGAAAGAATATGCAAATACAGTATATATTAGAACACACAAATTCCCAAAGTCACAGTTTTCCTGTTAAACGAAGTATCTAAATCCAGAAACTTTTATAAACACCTAAGAGTTTTATTTAAAGATCATGTGCTCTCCACCAGCACCACTCTGATACATTCCCCAGCAATTCTGACACTTGGAAAATGAAGTGTCAGATTTTCAGTTGTAATTCTGATGGGCAGATGCTGTGCAAAGAGCTAATTAAAACTGCACAGGGAGTTCAGCAGCGAATAATTAATTGCATTATTACTGTACTGTCAGATGATCTATTTAATAATTCTCACTATAGAACAAATGAATTCAGAGTCTCTCTCAAAAAGCGGCAGAGCATTTTCGCAACCTCATAATCAACTTCCACTGCAGCACTTTCCTATGATCTCTTCATCCTCTCTCAGTCTTTGTCTTTCCCTGCTTCAATCACTCAAACACATAAACACACACGCACATACACACACACACACACACACACAGGCAACACAGATATTTTGCTCTGCTCTGGTATTTCCTCTCTATTGCACACAGAGTTAGGGGGAAAAAAGCCACAAGGTTTGATGTAAGGCACGTTAATGACTGGATGGACATTTTGAGAAACCTTAAGCAAATGAATGTTTTGGCTCAATTAATTTCACAGTGTCTCTGGCAGGCACAGGTGTAAATTAAACCTGACACATCAAATCACCATCAACAGTCCAGGGGGGAAAGAAACATACACAAGCCAGCATGTACACACAGAGACACACAGTCAGCTGAAGTGTGAAAATGACTGCACAGCATCAACAACATTTGGCGTGGTATAATCATGTAACAGGTATATGCAACTATGCAGATGGTCAAAATGGGCAAAAAAGAAAAAAACCCTCAACAAGACTTGTTATTCAGGGGTTAGTTGGAGTCATGTGATAACATGTAATGTAATGTATAAAATAATGATGTAATTGCAAGTGATCATAAATGTTTTAAATGACACCCATTTAAAATGTGATTAAAGACTTTAAGCATGAACCTTCCTAATGTCTAAAATGAGCCCATTTGAGGGGTCGTATCCAACCATATAGGTGATGTGTGCTTTAATAAGTCAAATTGCAAATATACAAAAAATACACAGATTAGTTCTCTATAGGAACAAGCTTACACTACACAAATCAGAACTGAAAAATTGCCATCCTTGTTCCAGATGACAGGAAAGAAACATTCAGTATAGCTAAGGATTTACAATGCTTTGTATTGTACATGAAATACAGCATAAAAGTCTTAAATAAATCATAATCATTAAAGATTCAGATCAAGACTTTTCTTTTTTTTAGAAAAAGGCTTACATGCAGGGCCGTAGCAACTATTGAGGCAATGTCCTCTGTGTTTTTGGTGGCTACCTGTCAATTTCATAATAATAATAATAATCAGTTACATCAAAGTATAAGATATTAAGCCCTCCTACTCCAGTATCAGACCTTGTCTTGTATCTGGCCCTATATGATTATGTAATATGTCAGTTTAAACAAATTGTCACACATTTGATTAAGGCGATACATGGCAGGCAAAAACATTGTTTCTTCATGCACTGGTCAATTGAGATATTGGGCTACTTTGCTTCCTCAACATGTCTTCTTTCAGACTAATGGGGAAAAAAGTCCAAAATAGACATTTCGTAGTTTATTTTACTAAAGTTTGTCTCTGTGTGTCTGTAGATTTCACCTAAAAGTTAGCATTCTGCCACTACATGTCCTGCCGCTATCGCTGCCGCACCAAACTTTCCAGTCGCATTCCTGACTATATTCTGAAGGTTTTTACCAACGGGTTTGTTAATATATCATTCATTGCTGAATTATAGAACATTTTATCTCCAAAAACAGGTTGAATTGACAGTATTTTTTGATTTATGAAATAATTAAAAGAGATATCCAAAATTTCCTCTGTAAAAACATTTGAGTATAATGTGTCAACAAAATAAAACAACACTTTTGAACCTGACTTAAATTAGTGTTCAGATTTTTGTTGTTGAAATAGATGAAAATTACTGCCTCATTTGCATATTTAAACATAATATCTCAGAAAACCTGTAATACAAAAAAATATTCCTTTAATGTAAGTAATCAATTACGAAAGTTTTAGGATGATATCTATTAGTTGATTTTTTTTAAATCCTATTCATCTGCAGTGTTTCGTTATTTTAAAATAAAGGATTGCAAAATAATGTCACACCAAAGGCCACCACTTTGACTTTCTCATCTATGCTGGCTTACTGAAAGTTAACTCTTGACCGTGGAAACCACACTGAACTTTTAATCTCTTCTTTTGAAGTCAAAACAGACGAGTATTGACTTAAACATTCTCAAAAAAAATGAAAATCTTAACATATATTCTTTGACACCTGGGCTCTCTCTGCTGATGAAGACCTTGTGATATGAACAGAGCTACTGAGTGTAGATGTGGAAATTGCTTTGCCAACCGTTTTTCCCAAGGTCAAAGTCAACATACATACATATGTCAAAATATGTTCACCCGCTTTCCTCACATCTACACTTGCACTATTTTCTTTAAACATTTACATAAAAATTAATACACTTTCTATGACATGGTTGGAAAGTATCAAATAGTTACCATAACCAGAAGGCTGCTGGTCATTCTTTTAGATGTATAACACTATCTATAACAACTATAGCCTGACTGATACTGGATGTTCGAGGCTGATACCTATATCAATATTCTAGAGTTATGCTGACAATACATCAGCTGTATTTTTTACACATAACAAAGAAATCATTTTTGATGAGGCCAAACAAGGACATGACGATTTCAGAAATACTTTAGTGTTTGCCTTGTTTACACTAAACCCAAAACTCTGAGGTGGAAAGATAAAGATTGAAATGTTGTTAGCATTTATACTGACAAATTAGTGGACGTCCAGGCCACCCTCCCTCCACAACTGTTCCAGTAGGTGCTATATGATCCTCTTAACTAAAGTCTTGATGAGAAGCTGCCTAAAGGTTTTTGGGGTGGAAATACTCTAGGTGCAAAGTGCACATAGCATGAGCATAAACTCATCACAGTGTCGATTTTATGTCTCCTGACAGCCTCTGGTGCATGATGGTACTGCATATTGCTCCATGTTCTGTTACATCCACTTGTCTTCAAAGAGCAGAGATTTGTGCCCATTGGGGAGGTGAGAGAAAGGAGAGCTCGACCATGCCAAAAAAGACAAAGGCCGGTCCTGAATCTCTTGTGGCAGTGATGGAAAAATGCCAGACAGGACAAAAAAATAAACAACCTTCTCTCTCTTGGACATAAATGATTTGGGAAAAGCCTCAAAGTTCTGCACAGAAAACACAATATCAAAAAAAAGTCCCCCCCAAAAATTTGACATTGCTGCTTGATTTTGTATTCCCAAAAACCTTTTTCCTCAGTACAATTCCTGTGCTGTTTTATTTTGCCTAGCACATAAATGTTAAGCTTATTTCAAAAGGCTTCATGATTAAACATCCCTCTAATCTTGGCATGTTCTACATAAAACTCCACAGAGAACAAATCCATTTATTGCAAAATGTGAGGGGAGGCAAACATAGAAAGAGGGGTTACCATCAATTCTCAGGTCAAAAATTTGCAACTTTATCAAGACAGGAAGTGTGAGAAAATATGTTTGCCTGTCGCTACTCGTTGAACTCGTAAAAATGTGTAAATTAACCAAATGGCAAATCAGGATGGGGGGGGGGACTTTGTATGTAAAAACATTGCAGCAAATACTCTTCACTTAATTGAAGATTACATGCAAACTGTTACATTTGTGGTTTCATAATTTATAGCTAAATGTGGTAAGTAAATATCAACAGCTCTAGCTTTGAAAAAGACCTTTATGGTCTAATTTCTTCTAAACCTGCAGTCCATATGGAGGCAAGGAAGTACCAGTTTTTAAACTGTTATGTCCCTTAAAGGAATACTAGACAAATCCACTCAGACACGGTGGCTGAAAATATCTCACTGACTCCATTTCATCCTGAAACCACCACTGCAGACAAAGTATGAAGGGGAACAATGTTCATCCACATCTTGGACCCCGATTGACAAGTCATATGGTATATAAATATTCTTCTCAAACTAGAAATCCATTTGTCCTGTATATGAGTTTATATATATTATAGTATCACTTTGCAATAAATGGGATATGCGTGTGTGTGTGTGAGTGTGTGTGCTGTGTGTGTGCTTAGACATTCAATGAATTGCATGAAGTGAATTGTTCTTTTGTTATTATCTTTTAAGCTTTGGCAATATTTTAAGTTCTTTGACATTCATGCCAATAAAGTGAAACTGAATTTAATTTAATTGACTCTGAGCGATAATCAATCATCAGTGCACATTGTCACTTTGCATTGTTAAATATTGTAATTTAATCTGGTGTAAACTCACCAGGAGAAGCACGAGAACACACATTGTTACCTTGCACAGTCAAATTTTTGTTAATTTGTTTATTAGTTGTAAAAAATATATATATTTTAGTACTGTATAGTTTATTTCTCTGACTTTCATTAGTATTATGTTTATTGGCACTTTATTCTATGCTATCCACTTGCTGCTATAATGTCTGAAATTTAAATAAAGGCTGATCTTATCATATCTTGATCATATGAGTAGTTTGAATCCAGTCAAACTGAACATTATGTTTTTTGGCTCATATCTCCTCCCGCAGTTTTCAACACAGAAACTCTGTTCAAACACTAAATTGTTTAGCTGAGGGCATTATTGCTTTTATACTTTACAAAATATAATAAGGCTTTTCAGGAAATATATCCCTATATAAGTGAATGGAGAAAAGATTAAAAATCAAAATCTCATACTCTGCTTTGAAATGTCCACTGTTTAGCATACTTTCAGTGACAGACGTCATTTAAGTTGGTTCAACTATTCAAGAAGTTCAACAATTAAAGCTGTATTCAGCTTTTTGATATCTTTTATAATTATTCAATATCACTATTTTAGTTTGATGCTTTTTTTTCAGATCTTTTCTGTGTTTATAATGGGGGTGTGTTGCATGAGTTAGAGTGGGTGAAGTTGTCACTGGAGTGTAGCAACCTTGTCAAATCTTCCTAAAATTTTCTTTTAAATAATTGTCCTTACCATGGTTTCCACAGTTCTTGCATCATTTTACACCAAAAAACGCAGGAAAATTTGTACTGATGTTTTTTTTAGTTTTACTTTGATAGGAGGTTTTGGAGGAGTTGCCAAGGCAATGTTGATAAGCTGAGTAAAGATCAAATGACTTGATCCTCTGTTCTGATTGGTGGACTGAAGTTGAGCTACTTTTTGAATATCTGACAGTGTACTTAATACTGACACATACAGACACATATTAATACATAGACAAACACACACATATGACTGCAAAGTATTTGAGCCTTTCTTCAGCCGAAAGATTTGGAAAAAAGTTATCCATGTTATAAGTGGGTGACGCCTTGTCTACATACACCAGGTGATCATGGTTTTGCATCAGTCATTCACAAAGTGAGTTACAGACGCAAAATCAGTGCACATCATTTTCTTAAAACTGACAGTTTTTTATTTGGCTGTCTTGATTTTATTCCTTTTATTTTGTGGGTTGTACACTTAATTCTCCCTTTATATACATATATACATATATATATATATATATATATATATATATATACATATATATATATATATATATATATATATATATATATATATATATATATATATATATATATATATATATATATATATATATATATATATATATATATATATATATATATATGCATTTAAATGTATACAGTATAAGCAAGAGGCAGGTGGCTGAAGTTACAAAAGACAAAGTGGGTACATAAGCGCTTATGAAAGAAAATTGAGCTCCTGAGGGCTTCACTCTGACTGAAAACAGTCAGGGAGCTAGGAAACAAAACAAAAGAGAAGAAAAAGAGTGATGGATGCAAAGAGGGAGGAGACAGTAGGGAAATAAAAGGTAGGGAAAGAGCAAATACAAAAAGAAACAACGACATACAGAGGGATATAAAGAGGTACAAGTGTCAGAGAAGCGAAAGAAATAACCAGAAAGAAAAGAACATAGGTCTGAGTTTCAGCATCTGAAGCGCACTTGTAGACCCATTCCCTGTCAGGCCTGTAGAGGTGGTGATATGAGAAATCTAACTGATCACTGTTGGGACTCCTGAGCTGATGATCTCTCTGGTGTGATGCTCTCAGGTCCCCCTCAAGAACCCAATTTAGCTCTCCTGGCTCACCACAGTCACCTGAAGAAATGAAAAAGCCACCCAGCCACAAACATAAGGATGAGAGGAAAGGACACACAAAGGACAGTGATGGACTGCTCAACAGGAGGCCTAAATATGGGCTGCCCTAAATATGATGAGGTCCCTAACATTATGTGGGCCAGATCCGATTGTTCTTACAGGACGTCACATGTAAAAACGAACAAGAATTCAAAGCGTAAGGATGCAAGCTTTTTTTTTTTTTTTTTTACAAATACTGTAAAAACTAGTAATCTCTATAATACCCAGCTAACAATTCCCTGTGTTTATCTTTATTTTGAAAAGAGAGACATAAAAGTGGTATTGATCTTCTCATCTAACTCTCTGCAAGAAAGCAAATAAGTGTTTTTCCCAAAATGTTAAACAAATGATTTCAAAAATGATTTCTGCATGTTAAATACATTTCTACATATGACACAAATATATTCATATTACATTATATAGCATACTTTGAGTTATCATACCACTCCAATCTAACTAATAATAATACAACAAAAACTAATCAGAAACACCATACACACGCTCATGGTGACACATACATACTCTGTTACATCTTCATATAGGATAATCTGTTGTGCTCCTTATGATAGAAGTTCTGGTGCTCTTTTCTTAGGGATTTGTAATTTACTCTTAACGATTTGGTGTTTATGTTTGCATGTTAACGAAAGCTACGATTTGACTCATACAGCTCATTTCTCAGTGTAACAGCTCACTAAGCAGGGTTTCACCATGCATATATGAGACTGAGAAGAGACGACTGCAAAACCCGGCAAGTGTGACACTGTGAGAGTGAGAGAACTAACGGGGCTGTTCATTTATTTATAAGCAGAGATTGTCTGTTTATCAAACTGACGCCTGGAGCGTTGACCATGATTAGACTCAAACAATGGTGGTCTTCTCTGAGCACTGCTGATGCAGCTTCTAAGACACAGCCCAGATATGGATAAAATGCAGACAGCATCAAAAACAGCTGGGAAGTGTCCATATATCATTTTCTTAATTAGGTTTTGGGTAACACTTTAACTTTATTATCTTTCATTGTATGAGTGCAACTATGCAATAGTATGTTACTAATTAACTTTTTCTACACTTGTTGCAGGAATGTTTTTTGGGAAAAAGTTATAGATAAATAGATAAACTATGTATTAATTCTTTATATACTTCTTACACATGCTGTGTGGGTGGGGGCAAAATTATTACCAGGTACTGGCTGCTGGATGCATTGTTGATATATTGCATACAGTATATCATATATAAATGTATCTCCTTGTCTTGTTTTCTCATCCCTGTAAAGCACTTTGCAAAGAAATTGCTATACAAATAGAGTGTGATGTTGTTGTTGTTGTTGTTGTTGTTGTTGTTGTTGTTGTTGTTGTTGTTGTTGTTGTTGTTGTTGCTGCTGTTGCAGTAATAAAAAGTTCAGTATTTATTTTTATCCTTGCTTTTGGGTGTTCAACTCCTGAGAAAAATATCTTGGTCTGTTGGTTTCCTAAATGTTTGACTTTCATCACCTGCCACTTGTTTTCTTCCACTTCACACTGGTCAGGTTGTGTACAACCAGTTTATATCCTGTGCTGAATGTTCCTTCCCACAGTTGTAAGGGAACATTGTTTTCTTGAGCTGAAAAGTGGCTAAGAGCTGCATGGCAGTACATCGTGGTGTTGATTCTCAGTTGGATCTGCAGTACTAGCAACACTTTCACAGTAAGTGACAGTATAGTGATATCCAAACGTTATTTAATGCACCTTTAAATAATCTTTAAATGTTGTAACCTCTCCCTTTTGCAGCATTTTGTATTGAGTCGCTCCATTGTGTGTAGTCTTTTCAACATAGCCTTCAAAGTGGTTGTGAAAAGCTGTGAATCAAAAAAAAAATGACATGTAGCGTGAGAGCCATTAAGCCACAGGTTGACTCATGAACCGAGGTGTAACAGTTTCCTGCAGAAATAAGACATTTTGTCAGAAAGAGAGAGCAGTAGTGAAGAACTAAAAGGACGATGGAATGTGGAGATCTGAAAATGGGCTCTGTAGGGAGTAAAAGATGGGTGGTATGGCAGGATAAGGGTGGCAGGAAGGGAGAGGGGAGGAGGTGTGGAGTTGTAATGGGGAAGGAGCCAGATGCTCTAGTTTCCTTGACAAAAATGGAGGTCAAGTGCAGCTTTATGTGAAGGCAACACAGGGAGAGAGGCATAGAGCCATAAAGAGAAATATGAGGGGAGGGAGGTAGCATGATGACTTTAACTAGTGGTAAGGGACACAGCATTTGCACTCAAAGTGTAGAGAGCCAGATCCTTCTAACAATAGAAAATAAGAAGAGGATAAGATAGAGGAACAGACAGTGTGGTGTCTCCTTCCAGAATGGATGGAGGGGGATAAAAGGCTTTATGAGGAGCCTAAGAACATTAATAGATGTAAGTGACAGGGAGGGATAAAAATAAAAACATATGCTAACTTTGCAGGGAGGACAGATGGTAATGGGGTGGCTTGAGATTATGAAGAGCACTAATGGATAGAGAGTGTACAGGGAGAACACATGATGATCTCAAATTGTACATCTGGGAGTGTAGGCCTTAACTATTTCAGGACAAAGGAAAACATAAACATGTATTAGGAATACAGCTATTAGGCTAGGGACTCCAGATGAAAAATAACCCTTGAGTGTAAGCATTTCTACTTGCACCGAATATCTTCTGGGCCCACATAATGATTTTCTCTGAGAAGAATATACAATAGACTAATGTGAAAAAATATACATCACGCAACATGCACAATGTGTTTATGTTGAGTGCTTCTGAATGAGCTCAAAGAAAAAGTTGCAACAGGGCAGATTTAGATTTTTGTTTAGAGGAGAATGGAAACAATAGTCAGCTGTAGGGAGAATTGAGAATTAAACTGATGCAGCCAATTTAATTGCCAAACAGAACTAGGCACACACCACACTGAACAAACAACAGACGTCAAAGTCAATAAATCCTACATAATCAAGTTCCACAAGCTCACAAGCTACAACTGTAGCAAGCAGAAGAGTGTCAACATGTTAACATACAGTACACAGAACCAAACTGAAAAATACTGGAAATCTGAAAGTATGTATCAAAGGATAAGGCTGGCTTTGAATGAAAAGACCAAAACCAACAATGCAATAGTCCATCTCTCAATACTTTCTAATTTCCCTACCCTGTCTGCACTCAGTCCCAAACCCACTAGTTCATACACAAGAATGAAATCTGTTTTTATTTAAAAAAAAAAAAGAAAAAGAGGAATCAAAAAATAATTTTTAAAAAGATTCAGCAATTTCATTAAACAGGCGGGCATTGTTGTCTTTAGCAAATGTTACTCAAACAGGAGTAAAGGATTTATTGGGACTACTTTCAGCTGCGGATTAATACACAGTTAAGGTTCTTATGAGTATTATAGCAGCAAGACAGTGTTTGTGGGATTGAATCAAAATAAACTCCAGTGCCTATGTTTGTCATAATAAACAAACATGTCACCCAGCTCACTGGTGTGGCTCACTGATGTGTTTTTAATAGTTTAATCTCTATGCTCTGAGGGACAGTGTGCAGGAGATGACTTTTCGTAAAAGGAGAGAGCCAGGGGGAGGGTGGGAGGAGTTCATTGTCCACTGGCTGCACTACATCTCTCTGATCTAAGCGCCTAAAGAAACAGGACATGGAAATGTGTAATTCTGCCAAGGCGTGTGTGTTTCTGCATGTCCGTAAGCAAGAGAGAGGCTGCGATGTGAGACTGCATATAAGAAGGTATATTAAAAAAAGAGCTACTCTCAAATCCCCTGAGGTGTGGTTTGTGTGTGTGTGTGTGTGTGTGTGTGTGTGTGTGTGTGTGTGTGAGTGTGTACACATATGTATGTGATCTGCATACAAATCTCTGTCTGGTAGCGCATCTGCCTGTGTGCTTAATATTCCTTCATGAGTGCCGGTCTGTCTCTGTCTGTTGACCAGTGTTGAGAGGCAGCGAGGCTGTAACATCAGGGCCTTCAGGCTTCTGCTAATAAATAATGTTTTGCTCAGGAGGCAGGCCTGAGGCAGTTGAATCAAGCATCATCATAGGCTCTTTATCGCCATTTATTGACCCTGCTCTGAACTTATCTTCTTCCTGCGGTAATGGCGGGTGTTATCACCTGTTGAAATGGGATCACAATCAGCTAACATGTTAGCTACTCATTTATTTAGTTTAGTTTTAGTTTTTTTTTAACTTACATACATAGGTAAAGTCCATAACCAACAACATTCTGTTAAAACAAATTGATTGTGTCTGTTATTAAGAGGTGAAACATTTGGATTCAAACTAATACCGCATGCTGAATCAAACATTTTTCAGCAATACTCTCTGAATTCAATAACCCAGCTTGAACTCACATCCAGATGACACTGAACCAAAACAGCAATTGAATCCCTTTTTCACATCCCTCTCTCTTCCTCTGCTACTTGACAAACTGAAGCACATATTTCTGTATTCATTTATAGCTTTCTGTCTTCTTAACCCCAGCTGCGACAGGTTCTGAAGAAAGGCGGCTTTTCTTGCATTTAGATAGGCTCCCCTGTCACATAATTGGGGGTTTTCTTAGAGCGCTGGCTTTAAAGGTTTGTCCCCTGTTATCAGTGCTAATGAGAAAATGAGTAGCTTTGCACTGATATGTTTCGGAGCAGCAATGAAGTTTAATGTGCTGTCTGTAAATAACACACAATAGAGTCAGATCTGTACTTTAATTTAAGTGTTTTCTTTCTGTGCCTGTGTGCTCTTTTCATCTTTTGTTCTCTGTAGAATAAAATGTTTTGGGGTTAGTAGTATTGTAAATATTGCAATGTGTTTCTTATAGAATGAACATAGACACACTATTTTTTTCACATGCCTTTACCGCAATGGAAAACATTTGGATTTTTTTAAGGAGATTCCCAGACTTATTTATTCTGCCAGCAAATGGAATAAGCAGCCTAGTGCGACCCAGTCTGTCTGTCGGTTCCTTCACTCCAAAAATACTCCAGTGCCTCCACTGTTGAGGGAACAAGATGTCCCCATCTTTCGCCATTTCAAACTCTCAATACCTAATTATATGGATTGTAACCAATTTATCGAAGCCTTCATCTTTTCCCTTTTTCACCCCCTCAGCTGTTTTTTTATTCCTTGACAAGGCAGCTGGTTGCATTGTATCATCTCAAAGTCTCGCTTCACCGCATGTACAAACCTTTTTTGGCAACTACAAGCAGCCCAGCCAGCCAAGAGAGGCTTTGTCGACTTCTTCCCAGTCTGTATTAATATTTACCAGGCTACAAAACAGAAGCAGATGTCAACCATGAGGCGATTTCTTCGGGTTGCTCTGTGGTGAGCCCACTCTTGTTCTGGATTAAAAGTGTAATCCAAGCGGGTTGGGGGTTGGGGGGTGTATTTCAGTAATACAATAACAAGAACTTAGATATTTACCAGCATATTCATCAAAATATGGAAGATTTGCAATTGAGCAGTCTGAAGTATATTTCATTTTGGCACTGAACTGGAATATGTTGTGCTTTTATACACTGTCAAACAAGTATTACAACAACCCACACACTGAGTGTAACATAATGAAAAACAACAGGAATTAACATACTACATTTCTCTCAGTAAGACCTATTGAAACCTGAGTACCTACTCTTTTTATTTGAATGGGCAAAGTTACTCAAATTAATCAAAGAAGGGCAACATTTCAGCACTGTTCAATACAGCTTATCAAAACATGACTCATATTGTGGTTAGGATGCTGTGCAACATACTGTCTGTCTCTCTGGGAATTTCAGCGCACTTTCTGACAGCTTCCACAAAGAAGACAAGAGGGACAGCTCACAAGTCTTGTTCAATACATTGTATCTGGACAGATACTCTAGTCTGTTGAGTATTTAAATATTTCTGTTGTCTGTTGCAACAACTAAAACCAACAAGAACTGGGTAAACCCTACAGATCCCCTACAAAAGTGGTCTCATTTCTCCACAAGACCCATTAGGTTAAAGAGACAGGGATGTTTTAGAAAAGCCACATGTTGTTGGAATTGTGTTCTTAGGTACATAATTTGAGAATTTAGTGGAGACACTTCAGCAATTTTGTACTGCATAAAGTTGGGGGACTCACAAGAGGCAACCTTTAAAAATGAATTGTCAAAATCAAAGCAGCAGAGGCTGAAATATCCAAAAATGCTGGATTCTACATTTCCCATAATGCAATCCCATGACACATTTTCATAAAGGCCTCCATCAGATCTCCCTGCCTTTTGAATGTCCACTTCTATCAAACCCCACACTTACGGTTTTGTAATACACACTTTCTTTTAAAAATATCTTATGACATCATCAGGTTTTTATTTTTTTTTACATTATCGGTTTTTGTTTTCAAACTTTGAAAAGCTCCTTCCAGAGCCACAGAATCCAGATATTTTCCAGATATAGTACTTAGCGTGGTGAGTAAACAGATATTCAGGTGTAATGGAGTACCACTTTAAATTTGTAATAGTTAACCACATTGAAAATATTGTAGTGTATTTATAGGTTGGTTTGCAGTATATAGCTTATTCTCAGAAATATAAGAAGAGATATGATGTTGCTCACAGCTCATTGGTTAGTATCTGCCACTGGAGTCTTGACATTTTTCTCAATTTGTGAGATGCTACTGAAAATTGCAAATTATATAATATTTTCTGCCCCAACTTTAAGAAACTGAGAGGGAAGAAGAAGACGACACCCCACCCAATTCTGCTGGGATTTCCCAACAACAAAGCTTCCAAAACTTTCTATATGGATTTCCTTGGGGAGGGGGGCAGAGATGGATGCAGTTCTTTTTCAGCCAGACGCTAATTTGGGTTTACACTGATTAAGCTGTCCATCGTACTGCCAGGAGAGCTCTGTGTGTGTGTGTGATCCACAGTGTGCCTGAGCATATGTGAGCAGAATCTCTAAAGCTTAAGGGGACACCATCAGCAGTGCCGGTGATTCACAGGGAGGGTGACAAGAAAGAGCTGTAGAGAGCCACTGACACAGTGGGATTACAGATGGAAGAGGAAATCACCCCGTTCTGTCAACAATTAACAAGGGGATAACTGCAAAACAAGCTTGGCGATTCTGTCGTAAGCTCAGTCTTCAGGTGTGCAGAGGGAAAGCAGCTAATTGAATGTAGAATTGAAAATAGAATTGAGTAATGAGGCATGATGAGGCAGTGTTTTTGACTCCTGCCAGCAATTCATCTTGTTGCCTCACATGAATGACGGCAAAACATTTTGCACACCGATACTGTAATATCTTGTTAACGCTTAAGAATTGCTGTGATGGTTGCTATGAAATCCAGTCATGGAAAATGATGGGAAAGGTCATCATGATCCTAACATGATGACAAAATACTGGATATGATAAGTCCAGACATATCCACTAAAGTGCACTACTACAGTGCTGTTATATATATATTCACTCCATGCTGTTATATATATATATATTCACTCCCCATAATATAAAATAATAAGATAACATATGCTACCTATTGGCAGTTTGGCCTCTCATAGTGACTTAATAATCTCCATATCAAGTGTTAGCCATGTGGGTCTTAGGTTGTGAACTCTCACTAAGCTAACAAGACCAGCTTTTGACCCTCAACCCTGCACCAACAGCCAGGCAGCTCATGTCCGAAGGGAGACAGCGGCGAGACAATGATCCCTCACCCCTGACTTTGTGCTGTCACACACCACTACATTATGTTTACTTGATTTCCTTATAAGGAAGTTTCAAAGCACTAGTTTCTTCTCTTACTTTAATTGAGTTTGGTGCAGTTCATCTTACACTCATTCTTTTACTACTGTACCTGTAAATGGTGAAAACTAAAGCTGATTCACATCTTGCTCCACAGTCCTATGTCCCTGAAAATATGTACCACTAAAGGTAGAAAGTGAGTTGTGCTACATTACATACTGCTCCATAGGTTTCTTATTTGTCAACATCAAATAAAAGTGTTGTTTCAACTAACAAAAGGCAAGCAATGCTCACACCTGTGGAATAACTCATGTGAGCACAGGCAAGAGTGACCATAAAAGTGTAGGCCTGTTAATGACAAAAAATATTTATAGTGTATACACGTGGCTATATCAGCGAGTGAAAATTGATTGACAATATTGTAAGAAAACCTGAAGACACACCCAAGTATTTGTTTAACAACTTTCTTAAAGGAATAGTTTAACATTTGCGGAAATAGCCTATGCTTATTAGCTGCCAGGCAAGCAGCGAAGACTCCAGGAAGAATGAGTCACATAAACCCCAGCACAACCAAAGACTTTTGTTTTTTACGCTTTAGTTTTTGTATGGCTTAAACAAATGAGATATTACGTACTAATTAGTGAGCTTTAGAGTTGCGAGTAAATGATTTTTATCTTTGGCTAATATATGGCTAGCTGTATCCCTGTTTCCAGTCTTTGTGCTAAGCTAAGCTAAGCTAACTTGCCCCTGGCTGTAGATTCATTCTTAGGCTACGGTACAGACATAAGATTGGTATCTTGTCATCTGACTCTCTGCCTGAAAGCAAATAAATGTATTTCCCAAAATGTTAATCTATTCCTATTGTTCGTGTAAGGGAAGCCAGCAAGGCTGTGCAGTGAGTAAATCTCACTCCCCAACACCATAAGAGACGGACTGGCGACCGACGCTAATCAGTGTTGCCAGATCTCGCGAGACAAATAAGCAACCAGGCCTGTGAAAACAAGCCCAAAACAAGCGACTTTTTCTACGGAGCCCCCCTAGGTTCCAGGAAGAGAAAAATAAATAAACTGTGTGCACGGTTTTACAATCCGTGGGGACGGATTTGAAACTGTGGGTACAGATTGTCAATTTACATCCATGTGGACAGATTGGTAAACTGTGCGCAGTTTTACAAAACTGCACACACTGTACAGTTTTTTTATTTTTATTTTAAACGTCTAACAGCTACCACCAGCATGTCTTTCACTCCGCTTCATACTGCGCGTATCCGCAGTTTAATCCCGCAAACAATCCTGCGGTTAGATAGCGATAAAATGTTAACAGCTACAGCAGCGAGGTCTGACGTCTGCTCCGGGCAGAACCAATTAGAAGCATGATGTGGGTGGGAAAAACTGTCTCCTGTGTGTATGGAGAAAGGGGAGGGACAGAGAGAGGACAGGCTAGAGAAACTCCTACGTTGACAATTTATGGAGCTGGGATCAAGCCCAAATAAGCAACTACACTTTAGAAACAAGCCCAAAAAAACGCGACCCGCGACTACCAATATCTGTAAGCGACTTTACAGAAAAACAAGCCCAAAGTCGCTTACAATAAGCGGACTTGGCAACACTGACGCTAATACCTGGGTTTTATCGTCAGCGTATCCGCCTCCCATACCAACAGAGGTCGCAGGTTCGCGTCAGGACCATGCAGTAGGCCTACGTTCTCGGGAGCAGCCGGTTACATTGGCCTCAGTGTGAAGGCCTTACAAAATAAGGCCTAGACATAAATCGACAAATAGTAATATTTCTATACAACATCTGGTGGACATAAGGGCCAATTCATACTTTCATATGTATATCAACCAACATAGCCTAACCATCAACGATACCTGTGAGTTTTACTGTGCAACAGTTCACAGCACTCTCCATACCTTCTTCCAACTATAGAGACATGACCAATATAATCAATTTAACTATACAAGACTAAATAAACTTGAGCCAATACAAATGCAGCTAATCAATATAATAGCCTTCAGGTGCGGCTCAAAATGAGTCTGATGAGAAATGCAGAGGATTGTCTCTGGGAAAACCCATCTTGACAGGGCACGCACCGGCATACCACTAGAACACAAGAGTGAAGATGCTCTTTTCAGCCACATGGAAAGGAAATTAGGCTTATTTTTAGACTAAATTGTGGGGGTGGGTACAGGTGAAACTGGATAAAAAAGGTAGGCTATCTCATTTAAGATTTTAAGGCTTGTGGCATTTTTTTCTCTAAAAAGGTCAGTGAGTTTGAGTAGAAATTTTAGCTTAGTCTCAGCATGTGAGTAATTTAGCCAGTAGCACAAATGTTCTCATGCATTAGATTACAATACAATCATGGCTTAAAAAATCCATTTGTCTGATGAGGAGCAAGGCAGCTGTCAAACACAAGTACTGTAACAGAATCAGTGGTCAGTTTGATGTACAAAAACACTACAAACGTCGACTGAGAACCTGAGTGTCAGTGTGGAATTATTTGACCCCTTCCACTCACTCTCACAGTGTGCTGTTTTACATTTTTTTTTCAGCCGCTCGCAGACCTCTCAGAGCAGCCGTCATGCGTTACTTTTTTTCCCCCGTTAAATGCCAGCCACTGCGTCTGTCTGCACCAAAAACAACTCGCTGCTCAGAAGCTTCGATTGAACAGCCTAAATGGACTAGATAAACTGCGCGCACCAGTGTCACATTTTACTACTGCTGCTACATGTCACAGATTACGCGCAGGGACGTAGGCCTACACCTTGAAGCATGCCCGCGCTCCCCAGACACATCGGTGTGTATACGACCAAAAAGCGGATTTGGGGACCAAAGATGTCAAGCGTTGCAGAAGAATCGATGACATCATGTCTATGGGGGAAACATGTAGTTTTGCAGTGAAAACAGATGCTCATCTGGCCTCTAGTTGCAGAGTTGGAGTATTTGGGGGAGTGTGTGTGTGGGGCGGGGGGGGGTCTTGTGCGGTATGATGCACTGTGATGTGAACGCCGCGCCTGTCACAGACTCAGAACTCAGACACGCGTGCGCGCGCGCACACACACACAAACACACACACTTTCAGCTAATACCTGTCCGTCTTTGAACAAATAGCTCTCTTCCCTCCCCACACAAGCGCAATGGCGCACTGTGATGAAATAATCACAGCGGTGCAATTTCTGTGCAGCTGTAGCAGTTTGTTCTGGGCACATTTTGGCTGAGAGCATTAATAATTGTTGCAAGCCGTTTAAGATGTAACTAGGTGTGTTGCAAATGCAGGCATGTGTGACACCAAATAGTGGAGAATGTGAGGCGAGCGTAATGGCATCACCATGGAGCTGATTTTCACCCCAGTCATGTCCACAACAACGGGTTATACCAGGTGACAGTCAAGAGGAGGTTAGAAGGCTGGAGTGAATGGATAGAGTGAGAGGACCCGGGAGCACCGTGCTTTGGGGGTTGAACTGATTTTTTACAAGGCAAAACTTGAAGTTTGTCTTACCTCCACACTTGTCCCATCTGAAAGATGTGTATGACAGTCTGCCAGACCCAGACAGAGAGGCGGCAGCACCTGTCTCTTTGCAGACTGGCTGCTCTTCGACTACTCAGCCCCTCCACGGAGCCCAGCCCGCCCCCAGTGTAATCCTGCACAAACCACCTGAAGCTCAGGATCTGGACCAGAACCGAGGGCACAAGCACGAAGAACAGGGTCAGGCCTGACCAGAGGAAGTCCTGCTTGTGGTAATAGTCGATGGCCAGCCATAAATCGGTCCCCACGTCCCAGAAAAAGACCAGCAGCGCCAGAATGATCCACAGGCAGTCCAGCCAGAGGCGCTCCTCCTGCGGTGGCCGCGCCGCATCTCTCCCCTTCCCCTTCCCCTTCCCCCGGAGGTAATGCAGGCAGGCGCTCCGGCAGCCCCAGTAGCACGACGAGGTGTTGCAGCAATGGCAGATGTGGAATGAGCTGCCGTTCCGAGTGTCGTCCTCTCCCGTCCCCACCACCTCGTCCAGGTTGTGCAGCTGGGCGAAACCGGTGACGACCCCGCGACCATCGGATTTCGCTGCCATCTTTCCCTCTGATGTTCCCACCTCCTCCGGCTTCCGGGGTTCGTGACGACACTTCCCTGACACCTGTTTTGCACCCCAAATGTTGGAGCCATCTAAAAGCGGGGTGTCAGCGCGTCTCCGTCGCTCACTCTGTCCCCAGACAGCGCACCAGTGGCTCTACAGACGCAGCACATCTTGTCTTGCTTTCCCTCCACTGCAGATCTATTCCTACCTGGCTACAATAATCGAATCTACAAGTTAAGAAAATTCAATTCGTAACTCATGCATCCAACTGTGGTCGACCACTTTTTACATGTGCATTAATCTCATTCCCCGCTGTTCAGTTGTTTCCCTTCTCTGCATCTCTCCCCCAGCTGCAAGCTGAGTGCCATGAGCAGACCGTTCCTCCGCTGTCCCATGCCGACGTAATCCATCCCCCCAACTCCTCCTCTCTCTCTCTCTCTCACTCTCTCGCACACACGCAGACACGCACACACACACACACACACACACACACACACACACACACACACACACACACACACACACACACACACACACACACACACACACACACACACACACACATTCCCTCTCACCGCCGTGGTTGCCATCTAGTGTCTCGTTTGAAGCCCCCAAATATGCAGGAGAGGACTGCATGATGCAATGCAACATGCCTCATCACCACCAAAGGAAGTCTTTCCTGTTGTTTGAACATTTGAATCAGCCACAGTGACACAGTGTGGGGTCACTTTTTGTAGGCGAAGAAGGAACCAAATCAAAAACTTTCCTACTTACGGAAAAAAACATCCTGCAACGACTTTCATTGCTCTGTAAAGAGTTTGTCCTTACTGTTTTTTTTTTAGTATTTGTATCTCCTTGAATGACTTTGAAGTTTCTGTATTATCAGCACTGGATATGTTTAGTAGGAGGCTTGTGAAATAAATATAATTTTGTAAGAGAATAGTAATTTCTACCTAAAGAAGTCATTTCCAACTAAACAATTGGAAGTTAACAATTTAAATGCCATGAGAAAGAGGTAAGATTTAGGCTAGCCAGCCTCTACACACCATGTCCTCCGGGGTAAGACAAATTTATTTGTAGGTAACTCTAGACCTCTCATACCCATATGTTCTTTCCCAGTCATTATAATGTACTGTATACTACATAAAAAACACCCTCTTTGTGTGCACTTCATATGGTCACAGTTACTATAAATCTAGCACAACTAAGGATGTTGGAAGGTGATTTGTTTAGTACTACATGTCATGGTGAATTGTTAATTTTTTATTGCCATCCAGAGCAATGGTAGCGATACAAGTGGCATGACAAAAAAGCAAGCTATAGGCAGCTTCTACATCATGTCCTCTGGGGAAAGACATAATTTATCTATAGGTGAATCTATAGACCTCTAGACTGGTTGCTAAGAGACATCTTGGGTTGTCTCTCCTTCCTGCAGCATTTCCCCCCCAGCAGCAGTCTAGGGGTTAAGCATTTGCTGAAAAGTGACGCCTTTCCCCCTCTGGTAGCATGTGCGAGCAAAGAGCTGGTGAGCCCACTACACGCTCAACAGCTCTGTGATTAGACTGTGCCCACAGAGCTGCCATGCAGGGTCATATCCAGTGTGAGATTGATTGGATCATGTCAGCTTCACCCCCGCTGCTTGCTCTGCTCGCCTGTTTGGACGCTGGATTTGGTGGGAGCTGTCCAGTGCTCAAATCTCTTTCTCTCGGAGGACCCTCATCAATAAATCCATCCCAAACGTAAACCCAGTTCTGCTCTTAAACCTGAAATACAGACTTAACTGTCAAACTGTCCTTTGAAGAAATAAGGACTGGGCCAAATGTCCTCAAGGTCTAAATCCTAATTCAGTTCCATTAAAAAATACTTGGCCATTTTGACTTTTTCACAAGAGTGAGAAAGATTAAAAAAGAGAGAAAAAAATTAAAAGACACAAGAGGTAATGGCAGTCAGACTCAGATGCACGTGCGTTTATAAACATTTCTTTTATCTTGGCTGTTCACATTTTATTATATTCTTTCAAACTTGAATTTTTCCTAATTATGATGGACATACAAGAGCATGCACACATATACAACACACACCGTTAGCATTGCAAGGTTCAAGTGTAGCATACTAATCATATCAGCCAATCATATCATAATCAGCCATTTTGCTTGGTTGTGATCATGTTCGCCACTTTATTGTGATGATATTCCAGAACTACATTAATTAACTTAATTATTTTTGATTGGGTTCAGTGGACCAGGTCTTCTCTGGGTTCTCACCAAAACACCAATATGTTTTCTCCCAGTCAACATAAAAAAGGTTCATGTACTTTGTCTTATTTGTCTTATCAAAGTTATAATAAATCTAGCACAAAGAATGATATTGCAACATTTTTTGTTCTTTTGAGGTATTACTGAAAGCTATCTGAAATGACCACAGGCTATAAAATTGTATTACTGTATGTCCCAGCATGTCTGGTATAAATACATCACGTAAGATTAGATAGTTGTCAGTTTTCCTTTAAGACTAAAATTGGTCATAGTCATGGTGAAATGTTACTCCTTTATCTATGGAGGGTGGTAAACAGTGGGAGATGAAAAGACATAGTGAGGCTGCATGAACAGAATCAGGGTGTAACTGTTTCTCCAGGCCCAGATAACTGGGGGGAAAATATTTAAATGTGATTGAATGCACACAATACAATATAGTTGTGTGCAAGGTACCTGCACATGAAACCTGTTTCGTCTGATGAGCCTTCATTTTCTCTTCTTCCTCAGGGCCTCCACGATGCCTTTTGAGTGGCACACTAGATGCACACTCAGCTCTAATGTTCAGAGGAGATGGTAGGCAGTTTAATGCAGGAAAAGCCTCACAGCAATAAAAACAATCAAATCAGGTGACATCAATTCAAATTATAAAGCACTTTTTATCCAATTTGTCACAAACAGCTTTGCAGGGCAGCAAATGTGCATGAATCATTTTTCAACAAAACGAAAACAAATCACAGGCCTAACACGAGTGTGTGAGACAGAGAGAGTGGGTGATTATTAAAGCAGACATTAAACGAATACAAGGCAAGAAAAACTTAGGCATCTTGAGGAAGAGATCAGGATGAAGGCTGGTAAGGGGGCGTAGACTAAATAAATCCGACTGTGTGTGTGTGTGTGTGTGTGTGTGTGTGTGTGTGTGTTGTGTGTGTGTGATTTCCACCCATGGACAAGGCACCTGCAGAGCAGTTGGGGCAGTGATTCCTTTTCTGTATTTCTGTATTTCAAATGTAAATCCTGT
Source organism: Lepomis macrochirus (assembly GCA_024633595.2). Classification (NCBI taxonomy): domain Eukaryota; kingdom Metazoa; phylum Chordata; class Actinopteri; order Centrarchiformes; family Centrarchidae; genus Lepomis; species Lepomis macrochirus. The sequence goes on along the minus strand of JALXJV020000017.1, from coordinate 21,200,192 downwards.
ATCCTGTGAGCAACATATTCAGGTGGAGCAAATCAATGATGCATTGTGAGCAAGGCTATTTATGTTTTGTACTCCAGAGGTGTGACTCGTGTGTAATCAACGCAAGTAGCAATGAGAAGGCAATGACAAGCCTATGGGAGTTTTTTTCCAACTTGTCTGACTATTCCTGCTGCTGAGGCTTACCAAGGTGTTTAGGTCACTATACCATGGACATGACAGTGATGTATTAACTTCATGTTGATGGATTACACAGAAAAACAGGAGAGAAACTCCTGAGAAACTCACTTGTATTTCCAATACTGGAAGCAAAGTTTTTAAAAAGAGAGATTTTCAGCACACTTAAAATGTAATATAGATAACATTCAGGAGATCAGCAAACTGCTCTTGTCAAATCTCATCAGAGTGCCCAAATGTTTAGTTGTGTATCTACCAGTAAAGCAGAATGGGCTATAAAACTGAAAAAAAATGTGTATTCTGTATTTATGACAGTGATGTAAAAGTGAATTGCACTCTGTATTGGTGGCAAATAAAATATAAATTCTTGCATGATATGAAAATGAAAACTGAAGAACAGGAAAATTTCATGTTTTTATATCCCAGTGGGGACTTGAACCCACAGGAACCAAATGGGACTCGTGAAAGCGTGGGGATACAATTGTAAGTCCACACGGGCAGAGATGGCTTTTTGAGGGTTAAGTCGTGGTTTTAGGGTCCAGGTTACAATTAGGTTAAGGTTAGGCATGTAGTTGTGATAGTTAAGGTTAAGGTAAGGGGCTAGAGAATGCATTATGTCATCTGTCATTGTGTGTGTGTGTGTGTGTGTGTGTGTGTGTGTGTGTGTGTGTGTGTGTGTGTGTGTGTGTGTGTGTGTGTGTGCGTGTGTGCATGTACTTCATGCCACCCCTGGATAAGTTAGTGCCACCCTAGTCAAAAGGGTTTGGCCATGCCATTGCTGTTCTGAGCAACAAAAGTGCAAACTAGATATTACTAATTTCGTCTCTCTCTTTTGAATTTCAATGTGCAAATCTGAGGAATCCATGTGAAAACAGAGGCAACATATAGCCTGCTATGTTTATTGTGACTATGTTTCATTATATTATCTCAGTTTTGGGTCTGAGCAAACCAGCTACATGTGCCCTTTGGGGTGAATTTACACTTCTTCACAGTTTTCCCTGTTGAGGTGCGAGGTGATGACGACAGTAGCTTCAGTAGTCTTAATCCAAAACTCTTTCACGTGACAGGGACATGCCTGAACCAACCTACCCTGCCATAACTTAAATTTACAAAAGAAAACTATGTGGGACTATTAATGGAGCCTTGAGAGAAGAAATAAAGAAGCTTCTCACAGAGATTACACAACAAATTTTGGTATTAGACTCTGCACCCACGTTTAAGTCATTAATCATTATCCAGCCATGACAGACTACTCTGATTCACTGGACATGCCCAAAATAACGACACGACACCACATAACAGAACAAACACACTGTTCAGAACAGAAAGGTTGGATGAGACATTGTCTTTATATCATTGAATGAAAAGCTTGAGTCAGTAATGGTGTAGGTGTGGGTACAAACTGTCAACGTTCCAAAATGCTCAGAGCTCGTCAATAAATGTCAAAATCTGATCTGTTTGACGTAAGCGAACGTTCCGAATTCGGTTCACACAAGACAAATTTAGCAGCTCAGTGATAACAACTTAGTGCATAGTTTGACAGTTACTGTTCATAATTACTCATCTCGGTCTATTAATGTACTTTTAATGGGAAATGCAGCTTTGCGTGTGTGAAAACTGTATTCATATTTTTCCTATGATTCCTATGAGGCACAGTGAGCAAAAGTGTGTTACATCAAGTGTTATCTCTTTAAACATTCAGCCGCTGCCATAAAAGTTAACATTTTATCACTGAGCCTTTTATAACGGATGCTAAAGTAAATCATCTCTTCCTGCATCAACACATTTGTCTAAGCATCCTGTTAAATAAAAGATAGAGGTTAGGTTACTTTATTGTATCCTGCATATGGCTGTGAAGTGAATATTTGCTTTGAAAGCAATTTTTATCAGCCCCTCTTCTTAAAAAAAAACATAGCAAAGCATCTTTTCCTCAGAGGAAGGGCAGTTATTTGGTTTGTAAAGCAACACCGGGTTTCACATTCAATTGAGCCCTGGCGTCTGTACATGCATTCTCTATGAAGCGGGCTAGAAAGGCCCAGAGCAAACTATCTATTGTGAAGCCCAGACAGGCAGCAACTGAAGCACATACTACACACACATACACACACACACACACACACACACACACACACACACACACACACACACACACACACACACACACACAGCCCTGACAAAGATGTGTCTACAACAAACAGGAACACTATAGCCTTTGCCAAGCCATCTGCTCTTCTTCTTCTTCTCTCTCCAAAAGTGTTCACCTCTTTAGGGAGTCTCCCGTTCAAGGTCAGTGTGTGTTCCTTCATGTGCTTTAAGATGTCAGCAGGCAGGCCTCCTCACTATCCTAAGAACAAAAGACAAAATCTTCACGCAACAGCTTTTATCTACCGTATTTCCCCCTTTTTTGAAATAAACTCCCAGCTGTTATTAGGGAAGTCGGATCTCTTATGATCTTTAAATCTAAGCTCAAATTGTATTTATTATCTATGAGTGTGAGTAGGTTTCTATTTTACTTGATCAGTCAATAACTTGAGTGTCTATAATGCAGGAAAATGCAGTTTACGCTTAGGTCAGGCTTAGTCTGATCTATTGCTAGCTTGGCAATAGTTGATGGAGCACATTGGTCAGCTGTTAGGATCCTACATGATTCTCTACTATGGTCGTTCTTAACCTCTGGTCTTTCCACTCCCACTGCATGCACTCCTGGCTTCTCCTTCTCAGACAAGTTAGGTCTTCTCTGTTCCCAGGATTCTGTGCTGCTCCTTTCTTTTGGGGGGGGGGCCCTACGTGAACCCTCTGCTTCACCAAGCTGCCCACACTGTCATACTACACATCCAAGGGATTCCATCCACTGACCTCCACACTACTTGGAACAATCTGAAAAACTGACACTGGACTTGTTTCAGTGGACTCATTTCACTGAAATCATTCCCTGAACTTATTTTATGGGACATGTTGATAGTAGATTACCTGCATGGTCATGTACCTGATGTCCCTACCAGCTGTTTTCATTGAATCTACTCAGCCTGGTTTTGCTGCCTGTTCACAATTATTTACAGGTCACCATCACCAGTCTGGCTGACCAACTTTTAAATCACCTGTAGTCTGCCCGATCACTACTTTTGAGTATGGGGCAAGGTTATTATCGCTAACTAACATACAAAATAACGAAAATAATGTGAAAAAACATTTTCATCCACTGAAATAAAAATAACAATGAGGCTTTAACTAACTGAAAGTGTAGGCATATGTCTGTTTGCAAAACTAACTAGAATACACTAAAATTAAATAGTAGCCTAATCATTGTCATATATTTTATAGGGCCTCAATTAGCCTGGTATTTTGGGTGGATATAGAATCTTCTCCAATTTCTTAGCTGTGCCAGTTTTTAGTCCATGCCCCTCGCCTGGCATCATGGCGGCAAAAGTCAGGAGAAAAAAAGCCAAAGACTACAACCTAACACTGAAACTAATAAAAACTAAAACTATGAATAAAAATTCATAAGGAAATAAAAATAAAAACTATTCTAATGAAAAATGCAAAAGCATAATAACCTTTGTATGGGGCCCATTTCCTCCCCTTCAATCTATGATTTGTTCAAATTTGTTCACACACACACACACACACAAACATACACACACACACACACACACACACAAACACACACACACAGCCAACACAATCATGTATTTTTCATGAGCATGCAGAATGTACCTTTCAGGCATCTTAAATCAAGGTATTATTGAATTATGGACCATGCTGTTCAGTCTTTTTTACACTATAAGCATCTCAAAAATCTTTCAATGTCACCACCTAGTGTCACGTTTTGATATTGTTAGATGTTTCATGCGACAGGAGATGAATGTTAGTTGGGTGAGCGTAAAGAATATAACCAGCTCCACACAGCAGGAATGAGAACAGAAATGTGCCGCGGAAGAAATCTTTAGGCCCTACGTTTTCATTTCATAATGAATGAGTAAATAAATACCTGTGTGATTTAACTAATCATATCCATTTAATAATCAGTAAAAACATTTTGCACAGTCTTTGCATGACAATCTAAATGCTCTTGTTTTTTTTTGTTTTTTGTTTTTTTACCACTAATAACTATCCCTGTATCCTAATTTAAAATGTTTGATCATAGCGTGGAGTCATAATGATATTTTGTGCCATTGAATCCCGAGTTGACAGTTAAAACTCTTTGCAGGCATTCAACTGTAGCGTAAATGTTCAATATTATTGGAAACCACAGAGGGTTTTCTTGTTTAAAAAAAAAAAATTATGCATTAGCCTTAGCCTTGCAAATTGCCTGGAGCCAAATTTCACAAGTCAGCTGTTTCCAGTCGGTGTGTTTTTGTGACCGAACCAGTCTCACCCAACGAATTAAACGAGAAGATAGTCAGGTAAATATGTGACAAGTCATTTTAGCATTAGTGAAAAACGAACATTTTTGTTCTGTACATTTACACCACGTGTGTTGTTAACATTTTGACGTAAATATAGAAATGACGGACAATTTATACGGTCGGTCACGATTAGCTAGCAAGCTAACGTTAGCCACTTCATTTCCTGAATCAAGCTAACTTTAGCTAGCTGACAGATTATTGCAGTAAATATTGATTTAATGTTAATTGACATCGACTTGCATGATATCCTCCGTTAAAAGCAGCACATTGGAGTTTAAGTTAGTTTGTCTTAACAGTAGTAAAGCAGTAAGTTATTCGCTCATCAATAAGTTATCGTTGTCCATCTTTTATAAAAACACACACCCTCATCATTTTTCCCCTGAGACTGGGCTGACTGCTGTGACGTTTCTTTCTTCAGGTCAGCTCATGGAGTTTGCAGAGTTGATAAAGACACCCAGGGTGGATGGCGTTGTCCTACATCGGCCTTTCATGCCCACGGTGGAGGGGACCCTGTGTCTGACTGGTCACCACCTGATTCTCTCCTCCAGACAGGACAACACAGAGGAACTGTGGCTGCTTCACTCAAACATTGACTCTATAGAGAAGAGGTGATGAGCTTTTTATCGATTGTTTTATCAACACTTTTTTCCTTAATCGTTTTTCTGGCAGTGTCCCTGTGAAACTGCAGTTTCATTAGTTGCACCTAGAAAGACAGTGACATATGTAAATGGGACATTGTGCAGCATATTTTTGCATTGTATGACCAATTTATTAAAACCCATTATGAAAGCAGAGGCAAATCCGCAGGACGTGTATTTGGTGAAATAATTTTGGACAAGGAAGGAAACACAGAGTGACAGTAGAGTTGTATTTGTCTGTGGTTACACCTGTCTTTTCAGTGCAACTGTTGTAACGGCATGCACCACAGCTGAGCTAATTTCTTTTCCTGTGTTACCCGTATACTAGACTTGTACAGTGAAGAGAGGATCTGAAACTGCAGCAGTATGTTTGAGTCTGACTGTGTGCGATCACAGCATTTCCCACAGATTGAGAATTAATTTTTTGCGGTTGAGAAGGGCGGTGAACAGCATTGAGGATTAAACCTTGGCTGTGAAAAAATCACAAGTAAGCTAATGATTGCACCTGAATGCACTATCCTATCACCTATATTTGATTAATCAGCACTTCCTGCAGCACCTTAATGCAGGCTTTTGGAAAAGATGAAATCCAACAACTCTAAAACAAAACATGTAAGGACAACTCTTATTGGGTGCAACTCCCTGGCATCATATAAGATACATGGGGAGATTAAATTGCATTCTCGCTGCGAGGCATTGGTACCAGCATTGCTGAGCCTTTGTTTTTTTTCGTGGAAGCTGCTGTGCTCATCTTTTGAATAAAATCTTTGACTTGTCTTTCAGATTTGTGGGACCTCTGGGAAGCATCATAGTCAAGTGCAAAGACCTGAGGGTGATCCAGCTTGACGTCCCTGGCATGGAGGAGTGTCTGAACATTACTAGTTCCATTGAGGTAAAGCTGATTAACTGCAAAATGTTTACTTTTACTAACTGAAAGGTTTTCCTATTTTTTTATGCCAAATGAAATTCTACATGAGATTAACCAGTACATATTCTTCATTGCTCTCTAGGCTCTCTCCACTCTTGATTCAGTCTCCCTGATGTACCCTTTCTTCTACCGGCCCATGTTTGAAGTCATAGAAGATGGCTGGAATTCATTTCTTCCCGAGGATGCCTTTAAAGATTTGGAGTCTATGGTATGGACGTGACTAGTGACTAAAAGGTTCATACCCAACATGCTCTCAGCCCTCTCTTGTACATGCTGTACACCCCTCTTTTAACCTGTTACCATCTCTTTTATCAGACAGATGAGTGGAGACTGAGCGAAGTCAACAAGGACTTCAGTGTGTGTCCATCATACCCGCCTTTAGTGGCAGTGCCTAAAGATGTTGATGATGACACACTGAGGAAAGTAGCTACCTTCCGTCACGGCGGTCGTTTTCCAGTACTTAGCTACTACCACAAGAAGAATGGCATGGTGTGCACAAAAATGACGTTTATATGATTCTCTTTCAAAATATTCTTTTTAATTTGCTGTTTTTATTATAAGATAACCCTGTCTTTAAGCATGGTTTAGTTTTATTTGTATGGAGTGTTTGTAGAAAATTACCTCATATCACTTCCACTTTCAGGTGATGATGCGGTCAGGGCAGCCTCTGACAGGCACCAATGGGCGACGGTGTAAGGAAGATGAGAAGCTGATCAACGCCACCCTGCGGCCAGGCAAACGCGGCTACGTCATTGACACGCGCACTATCAGCGTTGCCCAGCAAGCCAAAGCCCGAGGTGGAGGATTTGAGTCTGAGGCTAACTACCCCCAGTGGAGGAGGATTCACAAGGCAATCGAAAGGTGAGTGGTCAGTAAAGCAGTTCAGTGGCTCCACAAAATAGAAACTTATCTTGCAGTTTTTCATAAAATACATACTGTTAAGAGGATAGACTGTGATACTGATCTGAATTGTTCAACTGTCCAACATTTATTTTGTATGGCTGAAATTTATATTAAATATACTGTATATGAACTACTCTATGAAAAATGTGTCATTTCCAGGTCTAATGTCCTCCAGGAGAGCCTGATAAAGCTGGTAGAGGCATGTAACGACCAGTCGCACAGTATGGACCGCTGGTTAAGCAAGTTAGAAGCTTCCAGCTGGCAGACTCATGTCAAGGAGATCCTCACCACTGCCTGCCTGGCTGCCCAGTGTATCGACAGGTCAGGGAACAAAGTTTGCTTGTTAAAACTAATCCTGGGCCAGTAACTACTAAGCAATATAAGCAATACCTTCGCAATTCATCTGCTGTGTACATTCTGAATAGAGAAAATTTTCAGTAATGAATCTGTGTTACTTACCATAATCATGTGTGTTCGTCTCAGGGAGGGAGCATCAGTGCTCGTTCACGGCACAGAGGGGGCAGACTCCACCCTGCAGGTGACTTCCTTGGCTCAGATCATCCTTGATCCGGCCTGCAGGACCATCAGAGGCTTCCAGGGCCTGGTGGAGCGAGAGTGGCTCCAGGTAAGCTTATCTGACCTTTTGAAACACAGCCAAAATCTTTTTTTTAATTAGATAGGAAAGAATATAATTTTAAAGCTTCAAATGACATGTTGTTGCTTTTTTGCATACAAATTGGTGTTTATGTGTTGGTCATACTAGTAGTAATCACGTCCATGACCCCTCTCACGTCTTTTACCACCTGTCCCAGGCGGGCCACCCTTTCCAGCAGCGCTGTGCCCAGTCTGCCTACTCCAACAGCAAGCCCCGACAAGAGGCCCCCGTCTTCCTGCTCTTCTTGGACTGTGTGTGGCAGATCCTTCGCCAATTTCCATGCTCCTTCGAATTCAGCGAGGGCTTCCTGGTGCTGCTCTTTGAACATGCCTATGCTTCTCAGTTTGGTACCTTCTTGGGCAACAGTACAGCTGAGAGGTAAGTCTGTTCAGGTTGGCTTACCCGCTTATGTCAGCCATATGCTTATTGATTTTGATTAGTGAGGGTCTCTAATACACACCACACCTGCATAATCTAATGCAATTAAATACAACATCCATACAGTCAATAATAATAGTTTATAAGAGTGAAATTACTGCATATAGGCCATTAGTGTGGTAATGCTTCATGACATTGATGTATAGAGTATTTTATGGAGCCTTTCCTTCACATTCTTGAGCTACTGGCCACTAAGCAGCTTTACTAAAAGAGTTGTGGATTAGGTGACTTTCCCAAAGTCAAATCTAAAGTTTTCAATAAGGGAATATTTTTACCAGCATCCCGAGATGTGTCATTGTACATGTTACATGCCCACTTTGACAAACTGTTGGAAACCACTGTTCTGACTGGTTACCCTAACAGCCTCTCACCTTTTCCGTAGGGCCAAACTGTCGCTCCCTGAGAAGACCGTGTCCCTTTGGTCATGGGTGAATAGGCCCCAAGAACTGGAGCGTCTGAGCAATCCACTCTATGAGGCCAACAGTCTTGTGATCTGGCCCTCTGTGGCCCCTCAGAGTCTGCTGCTGTGGGAAGGTAAGGAACCAACACAAAGGCACGCAGAGATTATATACAGCAGGTGACCTAAGAGGTTCTGTCTGTTGGAGGGATGGTAACATCAGTCTGTTCCATGTGTACCCTGCAATACACAAGAGTGTCTATACTTTCATGTATGTACTTCAAGTTTTATTGGTAAATGTGTGCCGAAGCAGACAGGGAGTAGGCTTGTTTGACACAGTAAGGCTGTTTAGTTGTGCATCAACCAGTTGGACACATATCACGTGTTTCACAGCAGTCTTTTAGTTTATGCTTTGACTGAAGCTGGACATGAAACCACGTGTGAGTTAGTTTTGCTAACGCATAAAACGGTTGGTAGTCATAGCTGGGAAAACCACTGTGACCTTAAAGTGGCTCATTGTCTCATCAGTGGTTACGTTTTCTCCTCAAACAGACACTCTGAAATCTCACCAGAAGGGGGCGCAATTGATTTCACCATTTGCCTCACTGATAAACTGAGTGACCCTGTGAGAGCTTGTAAGAATTGCAACATACATATTTGGTCCTCATTTACTTTCAAACCTAAATGCAGGCGTGCATACATTTTTTACGCAGATTTGCCCCATGTCCAATTACATGACTTCTGATACCTTGCTGTGTGAAAATAAACATTTAGTAAATCTCTACAACTTAGGTAGTGTTGTATCATACAAACATAATAAGCTGTGATCAAGTAAAGAGCATATGAATGATAATATGCACTAATTTGGCTCTCACCTTCTGCATTTTCAACATGGCTCTGTTTGCTTCTCGGGCACATCCATGATGTGTTTAGCTTGCACGTTTGTCTTATTATAGGTTGCACTTAAGGTAACCCTACTGACACTTGAGCCAGAGACGGTTTACTACTAGTTATCAGTTACCAGTTGTATGCATGCTAATCCTAGTCCTGTGGCACACTTTTGCACTTGTCTATAGCAACAGTCTCCGTTTATTTATAAATTTAAGCCTTAAATTGCACCACATGATATCAGTTGGTGACAAAATGAATGTTAACTGATGTCAGTATATTACAGATTCAGCTCAAAACATCACTGCGTAATCACTTCTTTTGATCTCATTAAGAAGTCTAAATTGATTTTAAACCTTCCACTTTGTTACTTTGAAATAAACTTTCTTTCAAAGCACCAAATGGAGGGAAACAAAATGAGCAGTGATACAGTAAGAGTTCCATGATGCTTAGAGAAAATCTGAGTGGGTGAATGCTCTTCCCTCTCTCAGTAACAGCATGACACTGAGATTGTTTCAGGCTGCTGTCTTTTCTAAGCAGAGCAAGAGTTTTCTTGTGATTTATCAACATTGTAAATCAATTTCATTGAATTAATTAGATTTCACCTTAAGCATCAACTGCAGGAAATACATTTAAAGTCAGAATGAGTTTCTTATACTAACATTTTTTTGGAAATTGTTTAAATGAAAAGAATTCAGTGAATTTCAAAAATTGTGCATTGATTGATTCCAGAAAAGTCCCAGGAGCATCTATGCTTGAATTTACTGAATCTCAAATCAGCTCAAAGTAAAGCGAGCATTCATAAAAGAGGGCGTCCAGACTGATGAGAGAGGGGTCGTCAGGTTCAGACGGTCCTGTGTGAAGGGGGGCCCACCTAAAGCCTTAGAGTCACCACCTCCACTCTATATGAATTGGAATGTATGCGAACTACTGAAGCATGCGAAATGCAACAGACATCCTGCTTACGCAACTATTTCATAGAGACTGACGCACGCTCCGCTGCCAAGTTAAAAGACATCATGCAAGTCCATATCTGTAGCTGTCGATGTCACTGATAGGGAATGATGGTGTGCATCAACTCGTTATAGAACACCAACCAGTTACCCCACATACCCCTGAAACATGTGAGGGCACACTTGTGCTTCAACTAGGCAGGCAGTTGAAGTTTGATGAGTTCTCACATTTTTTTTACTAAAAATGCAGAGCAGTGTTGTAAGGCCCCCATTTTATATTTATGCAAATATAATGCTCCGACTTAACCTGAAATCAAAAGCCAAAGAACCACTGTAATCCACCATTTCTGATTTAGGGGCACAATAGTTTTATTTATAGGTGTTTTAGTACCAACATGAATTTGAAGCGACTTTCCTATTAATTTATAAGTGCACTTAAACTATTAGCCATCCAAATGTAAATAAATAACTTGAGAACACATGAGATGTCAATCATGAGTGAGATTTGTGACATTTTATCCATATGGGTCATGCAGCACATTGTGTTTCCAGTATGTATGATTCCACAAGATACCCACCTACCATCATAGAGTAAATGTAAGAAGAGGAAGGTACCTTTATGTGTTTTTATTACTTTCAGTGCCAAAAACGCTAAAGCATGATGGCAGACATGGTAAATGTAACACCTGCTAAACATCAGCTCAATTCATCAGATCAATTTAAAATGCTGACCTTGGCGTTTAGCTGAAGGCACTGCCGTGCCAGAGTCTCATAGAGCCACTGGCAGGACAGTACACTCTTTTGTTCTTTTATAGATATACTCACAGCACTCTCCCCCTTTTCTATTACAGGAGTGTTTCTTCGCTGGAACCGTTCCTCCAAGTGTCTCGATGAGGCGTATGAGGAAATGGTACATATAATTGAATATAACAAGGAGCTTCAGAACAAAGTAAACAGCCTGCGCAGGCAGCTGGCTCAGCTGGAAACTGAAGACCCTCTGCTGCAGACACCATAGAATCAAAGACAGAGCGAGAGTGAGAGAGAGAGGTGTGAAAGGAAGCGAGATGGAAGAAAGAGGTAGAAAATGTAACTAAATACAAAAAAAACAGCTCAATGTCAGCCGCTTATGAGCTTCTGTTAGGTCTAAATTCTTTTAAGATGTTTGAGAATACATAATCCAAACACTTATTATATTTATTTTATTCATGATATATATATTGCTTTCCCGCACGGATGAAAAATAAAATAGAATGGCCCCAAAACTAGATTTATTTAAATATCAACCTCCGTTTAGTTTTGTATTCATGCAGTTATCTTTCACACAGTTTACATGACTGAATGGACTGAAAGAGTGCCCTGAAGGAGGGAAAACATACCATTTTACTCAGAGAATAAATCAAGGGTGAGAGGGAAAGCTTTAGAAACCAAAAGAAACAAAACCAGCCACTTATTTCTCAGAGTGCTGCTAAAAGCCAAACACTCATCATCTCATAGTCCTCTAATATAGAGCTGAAACAACCGGTTGATTAATCACTTAGTAGATCATCAAAAAATAAACTATTTAGATAATTGATTATTCATTTCAGTCACTGTCTAAAACATCCACTGGTTTCGCATTCTAAAATGTGTTTGTGAAAAAACTCTTGGGTTGATGATCATTAGTCAAATGGGACAAAATGACCCATTTTATTCACAGTTTTTTGACGTTTCATAGACTTTTTCATAGTCATTGATTAAGCTAATAAAGCATTGTCTGATTAAATAATAATGAGAATACTTGTTAGTTGCATCCCTTCTCTAATATTAGCGTGCCTGTGTGTACATCAAACCCTGTTCAGTTCCATAAATTATGCTTGAGCTTGACAGTTAATTTCACAGTTGCTAAGCCTCGTCACACCCCCGCATCTCACATTCACTGACTCTCATTTACATACACCGTTATCTATAAATTCAGCAAGCGAGTCCACTTCCTGCCTCCCAGTGTTTTTTAATAGATTCTTATGAACTGTTGGGCATTGGTCTTGTTCAGAAGGGAATATCGGCCCTTCTGATGCTTGTTTACTACACGGTACGCGTCCTGCTGAATGTATGTGCCACTGAAGCACTGCAGAGTAACTATGGCAACATATAGGGTGCTATAAGGCAGCATGTGACTTTGCTGCACGTTGAGATGATATAATAAGCGTAGGTAGGGTCAGCACCTACTGTACTGTACTGTACAATGAGAGGGGAGGCTTGTTTAATAGGGATCCGACCAAAATATCCTGATTCTTGTCTTGATCAGATTTGACATTCCAGTTTAGTAGCACAGCAAGAAGTGTCGATCACATGGAAGTTTGTCTGCATAAAAAGTGAGAATATATTATTAATGTGAGATAATGCTATAAAGACAATTATATATCTTGAAAAGTTGTATTAAAATTGCTGTGTTCAAGTACATTATTAAACAAACTGCATATCTGCTGTGATCCAAAACTAAGGCACTTTGTGTGAAAAGCATATCCAATATCAGAAACATGCTCTTGTAATTATAGTTCTTGCGATTACCATAATTTTTGCTGTTGGTACTTACCAGCTGGTGCCATATTAGACAAATAATGTCATGTAATATTACATGTGAAATGCCAATATATTCAACTCATTTAAACTCAAACTTGTAGACTCACTTCAGACGCATTATGTCAGTGTCCTGCATCTAAAGTGATCATTCTCTCACCACAGCAAGTCCATGACCAGGAAAGCCAGACACATTGTTTGGGTTTCTTCTAAACCTGTAATTGCAGCCTGTCTTTAAAGACGCATCTAAATGCATTTGAAACAACATGAGTTAAATTCTCTTATCATAGTGACATTAAAGCTCATCATTCAGTGTTGTCCATGGTTGAGCTTCCATTAATACTATTAATGAGGTTTTATGCTGCACTTTAAATCCAAAACAAAATGGCAGTTTTGAGTGTAAAATGAAATTTTGTTTGTTTTGCTTCTTTTTTTTCCATGACATCTTCATACATTTCATACATTTTGCTTCATAAATGATGTAATTGTCACACTAAACAGAGCTGATTCCAGCCACTACGTTAAACTGCTTTATAAAGGGAAAGTTGCTTATGGCTGCACTCTAAACATTTCTTTTCAGTGAGTTCAATCAAGGTTATCGTGTGATTAAAATTGTACATATTTCCTGTGTTTTCATTATGCATAATATTATCCTTAGATGATCGTTGCTTTGTCAAAGTCAACAAAACTCTAAAAGATTATCAGCACTGTGGACAAATAATACTTTTGTTTGTTGTTGTTGTACTTATCAGCTATGTGCAATGGCTTACTGCAAAAACAGAATTCACAATAAACATTTCAGTTCTTTTCTCACTGCTGATCTAATGTCTGTAAAATTATATTTTGTTCAAAAGATTTAATGTTTTTTTTTAATGTTTTTAAGCCATTAAAAATAATAGTACAGAAGATGTTTTTTTTTTATTCATTATTCTTTGAGATTTTGTTCTCACAGGAAACTGTATGTTTTCTTTCAGTCATTCATTACATAGACTATAGATGCATTACTAGATTAATTTTGGTTATGTATTAGTGTTAGTACTAAACTTTACAGCTTCACTACTTAATATTTTTATAAAAAAATGAATCGGGTAACTATGTCATGTGAAGGGTGTCGCTCGTGACTAAAGCACGAGTTATACTTTATACTTCTGCATCGGGTTTACATGCATAGCCATCCGTTATACTTGTGCGTCTGTGTCTCCATCGTTCTGCAATTACACTACCAAACGCTAATTGGTGATAACACGACAGCGTCCACTATGTTTACTGTTGCCGGCAAAGCAGGTTAACTTCCGGTTTAGCCCTCCGCAAACTTGAACAGGGGTAAAATTATATATGTGCAGCTGTATAGACTTTTCAAATGTTATTGATTGAATGGATCACATTCTCATTGGTTGTGACGCTCAAATATATTGATCCACTATGTTACAGCAGCTGGTGTGCCTGCTAGTAAAATTTACTTCAAAGCACGGCGCACTTCCTGTCGACTTGGAGGCATTGCGGGGCTACCCAGCCGACAGTCTGCATCGCCCCAACATTACTTTTTTGAAGAGGTGCACATCAGGCTATGGCGTAGGGTACGGGGCTACGCAGGGGCTACCCCTTTGATTTGACACAGAAGTATAAACCACAGAATTACCAGCTCACTCTGTAGTTCCCTTCAGCTTTACAGAGCATTTTAGTGTCTTCCAGCGCCTTGTTTTGATTTTACAGCAGGCAACTGTACTGTTTTGATTCAGTCCTACCACTGTCATCAAACCAGATTGTAGTTGTAGCATGCAGCTCTTTTTTCATGAAAAAGCTCTAAAAACCCACGCTACCTGTCCAGCACCACATGGCACACACACAAGTTAGCATTTAGCTTTTAATGAGCCAGATATACTAAAACGTAACATTTTTATAAGGTGAGTATATGACAATGTTGTTGTTCTGCTGCCCCTAAGTGGCCAACAAAATCAAGTATTCCAGCTTTAAAAGTATTAGGAGTGACTTATTCTTCACAAAATATCTATGTAATGTCTCATCCCAACGCTGGGGCCCTGGTCAAAAGAGTGTTTCCACCATACTGACAGGTGACAGATTTCAAATTCCACATACCCTGTCCACATATGGCTTGTCCAAGGATTGGTAAACAGCACCTCAGCCACCTCATAAAATATATTGCCATTGCTGTGATGAAAGGATCATCTGATGAGGTGGCTGGGGAATAAATAGCCTAGGATCAGCTGCTTCATTAAGACATGTGATAGCAGCCAGTGTCCACAATGCTACCATCCAGCCATCACTCATCTCTCCATATTATTCTGCTCTGTCACTACTCTGATTTAATGGCTCAAAGTGTTGCTTTGCTTAACACGTGATGACTTGACAGGAACAATAGAGGACTCTGTGTCTAGTGGAAATGTGAGTTTGTGGTACTTTCTGGAGTAATACTGTGGTATTGAATAGTTTTACACTTATTAACGAATCCCTATTTAATTAGTACACATACACACAGCCAGTCTATGATGTCTATTGTCTACTTGAAGAAATCATGAATTTGGGGGGGGTTCTTTGCTGCCCAGATGTTCTTCTCAGTTGCACACACATACACACACACACACACACACACACAAAACGAAGCCAAAACGATGTCGTCTCACAGTTATCAGGTATCGTTTTCCTCTCATGCTCTCTGGGAATGGGGAGTGGTGAACTTAGGTTATCTAAGTTCATCCGCATACATCATAATATGTCTGTGATTTTTGGAAATAGATGCCTTTCCTCAAGGAGATTTTGTTTTCAACAAAAGCGTGTTGGTTTACAGGTCAGCTTGTTTTGGAGCAAGTCATTACCTTCCCAGTGATGACAGGCGTGGGGGTGTGCACTCCTCCACCACTCACGT